>JABUQX010011217.1:0-16303 GCA_015478945.1 Trachelipus rathkii | reverse complement strand
GTCGAAAAGGTTCTTCTACGTTGCGGTGGATACAGGCCAATACTGCTAAGATATTCAGGAGAAGTGGCAATGTTAGGACCTCCTTGTCACACTAGCCAAACAGCCAATCGCGAGTTTTGGTTTTTCATTTTCTAGCAGCCTTTACGCTGCCAGATACACCACTCTTGCCTTTTAGTGTATCCTCGTGAGGGTCTGGGAAGGTCGTCTTTTATAAAAGAGGATGTTTTTTTCAATATGCTTATAAGGACATTTGCACTTTCTGGTAAAATACTGAAGTGAAATGATAGTGGTTCATCGAGAGAAAACCGAACAGTCAAACGAAAAATCAGATCATCAATAACGGAATAAAAACTGAGATGGTAATATGATTCGGGGATCTGATGGAGGCACATTACAACGATGTTTCTGGACCTTCGTAGTTCTTGGTGTTATTTCAATACCAAAGCTGTCGCATACATTTTTAGCTTGGTGTGAATATGGTTTTAAACGTCTGCATTTTATCATCTTTTTCAGAAGTTGAATAATGGCCTTCACTAAGTATTGCACTGGACAATCCAATGAACTCGTAACTGGCTTTACAAGTGTAGGTTATTCCAAGAGATTTGCTTAAATACTAAATTAAAAATTGATTTTATAATAAGCTTTGCATTAGAAGACCAAGGTGAATTAAATATTTTTCACTGTTTAGTTTAGTCCGCGCTTTGTGATTAGTGAATATAATTTATAGAATACTGAAAATAAGCTATATCTTGTTGATAATATTCACCAGTAGCACAATTCTATTATTACTTCATCATAAATATATGAACGTCAAATGATGAATTTGTAGTGAATTACTAAATAAGAGCGTGTGATATAATAAGGATATATAAATCACGTCATAGCAAGCCGGCTAAAACTAACCAATAGTAGGGTACTTATGATCACACAAGCTACAATGAACCTGATCATAATTATTTAATTCTAGTGTAGGATTAGTTTATCAAAATCATGATCCTAATACAGGATCTAAGATTTACAGAATAAGTTTATATTAGTACGTACTACTGAGACTATACTAAATAGTGAGTGTCACTGAGAAATAAAATAAAAGGGTCTATAACATTACATTAAATGAAAGATCACGACGAATAGCTATTGGATGTCTCCCAATTAAACAGTCGGTTCGAAGATGTTTCTCAAAAATAATTTCATTGGGTATGGAGTTGATAAAGCGAGGTTAAGGAAAATCGTTTATTGTAGATTCTGTTAAGGCAAGCTAAATTAAAAAAATTGATTTGAATTATCTACTTTAATTAGCTTTGTATATTTTTTCAGCTTCAAATTGATTAATTTTTAATTACTTTCTGATTTGGATTTTTTAGTGTTATCGATTATTCCCAAGTCTAGTGGAAAAACAAAACGTGAATTTTGATGTCGATATATGCATTGAACTATAATTATACATTGACACAAATATAAACGTCGTTGAATATCATCGCTGGTGAGAGTCTGAGCTAGCTATACGGAAAGTTCTTTATTAGTCATATAGCATCAGCTAGTACTAATAGGGAATAATAGAATATATATATATGATACCTTACTAAATAGCCTGTAGGCTACTATTTACTATATAGAATATAGCGTATATATATATTGTTAGTATAGTTAATAAAATATATATACCTAATATCATTAATTGGATACCTAGCGTTCCTTATCGTATATAGTAGTATATGCGCTGGATTCAATAGCTAGATTTTCAATTATGCGTCACAAGCGCCACCGAGACTAGTGAGGAACGGCACGTCCCACAGTGAAACAAGATATTAGTAGTATTGGCCATCTGAGAGAAACCCTCGATAAGATGAATGATTAATACTGTTATCTTTATATTATATATAATTTTTTTTGTCAGTAAATTTTATTTTAAGCGTAAAGTAATACCGGCTAGGTTAAACGCGAACAAAGATTCAGCAGGAGTCGCGGATGTCTCCATCGGACCCTAACCGCCGAGCTGACAAAGCCGAAGAAGGAACAATAATCCCCGCCCATTCCAGGGGATTGGTCTCGCGCGAACACCCAGCCTCGCTTTGGTCTTGGTGTCGCGGGAGTTCCTCGATCGCGATCCCCGGGCTATATAGAACGTCCGCCCCCTCAATAGATCTGCACGTCGGCTTCCAAACGAAGCCCGCTACAATAGTAGGTAAAATAATAAGCTTTTAAATTTTATGCCGAAAATTTAAAGTTTTCTTAGGGGCTTCTCGACGTACAACAAGTGGGAAGCATGTGACAAAGGTACTGGGTTGGATGTGATACCCCGGAGGGCAATGAATAACAGGAGAACCCCGCGGCGATCACCAAATAAGACCAACACGAGGGGGATCCGGAGACATCGCCCGAGAGGGGGATTAAGTCCAACCCGTGTAAAGATCACCAGGGGGAGCCGAGGAGACCGCCGGGAAAACCTATTGCCTCCCCTGCATGTCCATCTTCTGCGGTAAACTATGTGTGTTTAACAACCTGCAATACATAGGCTAATGTTCTTAAGGTTTATAAAAGAAAAAAAAATACTCACAAACACTTAATAAAAAAAAAAAAAAAAGAGAAACACACAAAAAAAAAGAGAAAAAACCCCATCCTTATAATTTTCGGCTGATTCCTACATTGAGTGATCAATTAATTTGTTTTACTGTAGGAACTGCCGTTCTCTAGCCGTACATTACTGCTGAGCATTAAAAAGAAAGTCTGCACCATTCAATTTTTATTCTGCATTTGAATGCACCTTATGCCTACTTTACTATTTTCCTTCTAACATTTAAACTTATTACACTCATTCCTCAATAATTGTCTATCTTATTCGTATATAAGTATTTTAGTCATTGAATAATAGTATATATGATGACTTCATACGTTATAATAGTATGATATAGTTAATACAAAATAAGTATATATAATAAATATATATATAATAATAATATAAGAAATAGATATAGATATATATATAAGAGTATAGACCTCTATTTATAAAAAAGTTATATGTCTAAAATATAGATTAATATGAACGAGTTCATGAACTAAACAAACTATCAAGAGAATATATTTAAAATATTAAAGACTTAGAAATATATATTAATATAAGATATAAAATAAATATATAAGTAATATAAATATATATATAAGATAATATAATATATATATAATATACATATATACAGATAATATATAATATATACTAAATATAAATAATGTAATATAGATAATATATAGATAGATAAGGTAGATAATGTTAGAAAAATATCTAGAGGACTATCAAATTCCAAATTAACCTATACATCATAGAGTAAATATTAATATATAATATATATATATATATAATAAGAGAAATATTAATACTAATATAAATACAATAGAGATATATAATAGTAATATATAATATATACAAATAGATATATATGAAGATAGAGTAGTATTAGGGTTACGGCCGTATATATATAATAATATGGTGACACTCTAAGTATCATAAAATAGGCGGTAGGGTGAGGCGCCATGACCTCACACACGAAGAGCCCACTCAGGCGACTAGTCCCACCGTAGGAATAGATCGAAGAGTAAACAAGGTATCAATATAAATAGCGTAAAATAATAAGACTAATATTATAGATAACTAAAAAATAGTGAAAATTAAAATGAATGCGGAAAATTAATGCAATTATGAAGAACTGCAAAAAATAATAAAAGAAGTAAGTTCTTTTAGCAAATCAAATTTTTTAATTTTCAATTAACCTAAAATAAAATAATTAATTACCAAGACTGTAGAATCAATAAGGGTTCTTATGATAAGATAGATAAAAAAAATAAGAATACTTTAAATGGAAAATCAACCTGTGTAAATCAGGAGAATAAAATGAAGAATTAATGTAAACATCCTTTTGCTATTAAAATGGGGTAAAACGAAAGAAATACTTTTAGTGAGCCAGGGAAAAAAATCAAAAAAAGATATTTATGGAGTAAGGAATGTATTAAAGCGTTGTTACAGGACAAAAAAGAGGGTGTGGCAAAATGGATCTTGGGATAAAGATGGTCAGCATAAGGGAAAAAAAACAAAGCAGAGACTTGAATGTCGGAATAGAATAAAAAAAAAAAAGAACTCAGGATAGAAGAGATGAGCAGTGATGAGCAAAAAGAACCAAGAAAAGGTAGGGGCAACAACCAGACAGAGAAAAAAAAAAAAAGTAAAGATACAAAGAAAGAAAAATCAAAAATAAGAATAAACTAAAAAAAAAAATAATGTTACAGAAAATCATAAATATATAATAAAAAAATAATATATAATATATAAATATATATATATATATAATATATTATAATGATATAGAATATATAAATAATAAATATATTATAATATAATGATATATATATAATATATATATAGTTATATGTATTATATATTATTTTATCATATAATATATATTGTATATATATATATATATATTTTATACTTATAATATATAGTATATATAACTATATATATATATAATAATATATCCTATATATATATATATATATAATATAATATATATATTAATATAATATATATATATTATATATTACAACAATGCCAACCACTCATAGAGGCCAAAAGGCCTATCAAGGAGGGGACCCAGAAAAATTAAAAAAAATTAAAAATAAATATAAATATCTAAATATATTTCAAATTTCCAACGGTCTTTGACTACCTTTTATTCTTCTTATTCTTGGAAAATTTTTTCTTTCACCATGAAGATCGAAGCACATGAATTAATAAATAAACGGTATATTAAATATTTATTACCACATCTATCTCCTGCCCTCCTTTTTCTTTCGATAGGTCCTCCTGTTTATCGGCATCATTAAACAATGGAGGAACCATGCAAACAATTATTCTGACTGATCATACATTTCCATTACTTTTCAATTTCTTTCTTCATTACCAAAATTTTTCAGACAACTTCAGCATTTTCAGCACATTCACAGGTTTAGTTTTGAGGGAATTTATAAATATCTAACATGAAAAAACAAGTTAACTGAACATAAAATGAAGTTAGGTCATGAAAAAATGAGGCATTTAAGACATAATATAAAAAGTACACAAAATCACTTTATGAAATTATGAATGTTAACTAAAAGAAATAAAATAAAATTATTTCTGATTTTTCCCGTGGATCATAAAATGTATTTCTTTGTTTTACCAAATTAGAAAGGAAAAATTTTTATTGCTCCCTGATTTAAAAAAGTATAGTTATATATATATATATATATATATATTATATATATAAATATATATATATATATATATAATATATAATATATATATATATATAGTATATATATATATATATATAATATATAGTAGGATCATGTCTGTTATTAGCATCCACTTCCATATACATCGATTGCATGGATTCGAACATTTTTTTATAAGAATTTTGCCGTATTGTTATTTCCTTACTAAACGTGATTACCAGGGGCGTATCCAGGGGGGGGGCTGAGGGGCTGCAGCCCCCCCGAAAATTTATCGACTGCAATGTTTTTTAAAATTCATCAGAAGAATAAACTAACTTTAATTATTATTTATTTTATTAATATATATATATATATATATATAGATAATATATATAAGTATATATATAATATAAATTATATATATATGATATATATAATATATATAAATATATATATATATATAAATATTATATATATATATAATGTATATATATATATAATATATACTATATATATATATATATTAATTATATTATATAATAATATATAGATATATATATATAATATATATATATAATATATATATATATATATATATATATTATATATATATATATATATATATATGTATAGTATTAATAGAACTCTTATTCCAGAAAAAAAATCAATAGCATAGACAAACAACTGGACACTCAAAATAAGAAAAATGTGAAGGAAAATAGAGAAAACTTGTACCAGTTATTGAAACTATACGTTTATGTGGCCAGCAAGGTCTTGCATTAAGGGCTCAAGGGACTCGAGATGATGAATATCAATCCAGTTGAAAATGACGGAAATTTCAGAAGCCTTCTTAGGTTACGAGCAAATGGAGGTGACCCAGGTTTGAAAGAACCACTTACTTCTATGCGTTCAAAAGAATCAATGTATACGAGTGACGATGATACAGAATTTAGCAGCTTATACAAGGAAATTAGTGAATTAGTTAATAAAGAACAATTCTTTTCAGCATTAGCTGATGGAAACAACGATATTTCCCAAACAGAACAGTTTTCACTTTGTGTAAAGCAGGCGATTGGTGGTGATGGAGGTGTTACTCCTTTTACTTTAAGAGAGGATTTTTTTATCATTTGTTCCGTTTATGATAATCTCAGGGAAGCATTGGCAAATGTAATTTTGAAGAGACTCGGCTATCTTTGGTTTAAAACTCGAAAATTTAAGAGGCCAAGGATATGATTGGAGCCTCTTCCCTGAGAGGCGAATTCCGAGGAGTACAATCTGTTTTTTGGAATGAGTATCCCCGTAAAGCTCTAATACACACATTGCGTGAGCAACATGTTAAATCTATGTCTCTCAGACTATTCTAAAATTTCAGGCAATTCGAAACGTCTTAGGATTCATCTCTGAAATGTGCACTTTTTTCGAGTCGAGTCCGAAGCGCACAAAACTTCTGAAGATAAAATAAGAGTTTCTAGTAACCAAAATAACTAGAGGATCAAAAAAGATTGTTGCGAACGAACCAGATGGTTGTGAACGTTCAGAAGCGGTTTTCCTTTTAACAGACCTTGATCCAATACTTGCGTCATGGAAGAAATAAAGAAGATGCGCTGTGAATTTATCAAAAAAAAGCTCTTCCAATCATCACTTCTCTAAGTCTAGAAATTATAGTATATATCTATTAAGTTTAAGCAAATTTCTTGGAATAACCTTCACCTTGTAAAAAAGGTTACAGAGTGTCCATTTGGATATTGTCAGTGTGTGCAATAAATTTAGTGAAAGACAGTTTCCAACGTCTGCGAAAGAAGATAGACAAAATGCAGAAACAGAGCTTAAAACCATATTCACACAAGTTAAAAATGTATGCGACAGGCGCTTAGGTCTATTGAAATAACAATTCCAGAAAACTGCGAAGTTTCCAGAATAATCGTGGAACATTCCTACTTTATAGCATCATACTAACTCTCCATCTTCTATATTCACTATTGATGATGCTGATCGTGAGTCTCTATCTGTCTCATGAAACCACTATCATTCACTTCAGTATATTTTTACCAGAAAGTGCAATGTAACCTTATTAAGCATATTGCAAAAAACATCCTCTTTATAAAGACGACCTTCCAGACCCTCACGAAGATACACTAAAAGGAGAGTGTGTCTCTGGCAGCGTAAATGGCTGCTAGAAAAAAGTGAAAAACCAAAAACGTGCGATTTGGGTGTGGCTGGCTAAGTGTGAGCAAGGAGGGGTTTCCAAATGCCCTCTCGGCGTCTGAATATCTTAGCAGATTGCCTGTATCCACTTCTTACAGAGAAAGAACCTTTTCACATGTAAGGCGTCTGAAAAGCGTATTTACGGAATAGTGTTGGAGAGGATCGCATTACATGTCTTGTCTGTCAAATCATCGAGATCTCAGTACAGAAGTCAGCAATGAAAATATTTTGAATCACCTCAGTCAAAAAAGCAAGGAACCTGAAGATTGACTCTTAGAAAATGAGGTAAGTTTCTTATGAGAATATATAGTATATATAATTATAGATATATATATATAATATAATATATGATATTTATTATATATAGTGTTAATATATATATATTGTATATGTTATATATATATAATTATAATAATATTATAGTATATATATAGGTATATATATAGGGGAGTAATATATATATATATATATATATATATATATATAGAGTGTATCGTTAATATTGCGGAAAAAAATCAGGGTTATGGTATTCCTGTGCATAATGGATGAAGGCATATGTGTCAATAAACTTCCCACGAAAACGCCTCCGTTCCTAAGATACAAGTATGATGGAAACTATGTAAACATTTAGTGAAAATTAACCTTTATTGTGCATTAGTAAAGGTAATTAACAATCATTCAATTTATTAATTATAAGAATACATACATTTACTGCACAGAAGAAAAATATACAACAGAATAGTACGAAGGCAATGGTGCACTAAGGTTATAACAAATGCTGAAAATGAGAACCCCCAGCGGCAATACAGGCCTCTGATTTCTGCGACGCATTGATTGGCGACATGTTCCAAATATAACGTGGGTGTGCCGAATTTGTGTCACAGATGCGATTATGCAAGCCCTTAATTCTTTCGGGACTTTCAACTGTTGCTGTGTCAAACCAAATGTTTCAGGTGACCCCACAAGAAGAAATCCAATGCATTTAGGTCTGTTAGACCGCGGAGGCCAAGGTTGTGTACCCCCTCGACCTATCCAACGGCGTATATACAGTGTTCAAATATTTACGAGCAACTAAACTGAAATGAGCTGGGACGCCGTCGTGCATGGAATACATTTTCGATCTTAATGGTAATGGACGTCTTTCAGTAGTGTAGGCAAGTCATGTTCAAAAATTTGGAAATGTCTCCAGTAAGCCTTGCTGGTAAAAAGAATAGACCTATCAAATGGGTCGCCAACAATTCCGACCCTACATTCAATGAAAACTGGTTTGATGGCGGCTTACAACTATTGCATGTGGGTTCTCATTAGCCCATATGGGATTGTTGTGGAGTTCGATATGGCGTCTCGGAAAAATTTGCCTCATCGTGAACAATATTTCTGCTAAATGGAGAGAATTGTCTGCAATTTTCCTGTTGCATCCATCGACACAAAGCTACTCTGCAGGAAAATCTGTTTGTACAAGTGCCTGCACTCGTTGGATGTGATAAGGCTACAGAAGTTGATTTTTCAATACCCTGAAAATGTTCGAATGACTTTACATATGTAGTGGTTGCAGCAATCTTCTGCACTTGTTTGTAGGACTTTCCTCAAAGTTCTTGTGAGAAACCTGTTCTTCGACATCTGAAGTTGATACTGTTGAGGTCGCCCGTTCCATTAGTAATTTTTTAAAACTTCCTGTTTCTCTAAGACGGGGATGGAGACGTACAAACTAGTATGATGCGGAATGACACGATTTAGGGTACATTTCTCATAGAGACGCATGGCTGCTGATGAATTACCGTTCGTACGAACCGTAAACAAAATGTATATCGCACATTCACTATTTGTGTAATTCATTTTGAAAATATGAGCAACACTCGAACATATAGACTTGACGCGACACGGACTAGTATATGTATAAATGAAGCAGATACGAACTAGTAAATAACAAGTAAAGGAAACTTTCAATATGTATTTGTTGCTTATTTTTTAAAGGTTAGATGTGCGCACGGGACGGGCAATGCGAAATATAATCAGAATATGCCCACATAAGTATCATCACTTGATATCGTGGAACGACGGCTCGGTAGAAATGTTATTACAATATTGTCTAAATTATGCAAGAATATCATAATAGCCTTGTTTATATTCAAACAAGGTTGTTGACTACTCGTAGTTAATAGCCTTTTTTATATTAAACAGGGCTATTGACTACTCGTAGTTAATAGCCTTGTTTGAATATAAACAATTGTATTAACTACGAGTAGTTTATAGCCTTGTTTATATTCAAGGGTATTAAGAAAGCTATTAACTACTCGTATTTAATAGCCTTGTTAATAGCCTTGAATACAAACAAGACTATTAACTACTCGTAGTTAATAGCCTCGTTTACTATAAACAAGGCTATTAACTACGAGTAGTTAATAGCCTTGAATATAACAAGGCATGAACTCTCGTAGTTTTTATATAACTTTGACATTTAATTAGATGAGGGATACTCACTCGACGTATGAACATTATGTTCTGGGCGATTATTACGCTTCAGGTGAGAAGGAGTTTGGTTAGGAGTAGCATACATGAGTGTAAATATGATTATTAAGAGAAATAATTACTTAAAAAACTAATAAAAGTAAATATAATTCTTAATAATTTTTTATTATGATTTTCCCTCAATGTTATTTTTTTTTCTAAACTGTGTCTATATATGAAATTTGGTAAAATTTACAAGAAATTAAAATTCAAGATTGATTGACTCACTAAATAGTGTACATTACAAGATTTCCTCCAGATTAGTATATCGGGAATTAGCTGAATATGTGACAGGAAAAAAGGTAGATCAGACATCATAGATAATTTCACAGTACAGCTCGCCGCAGCGTAGGTTAGGTTTTAGGTTAAGGTAGGTTAGTTGTTAGGTTAGGTTAGGTTATTAGGTTAGGTTGTTAGTTAAGGAATTAAAAGAGAACTTTAAATCATTTCCGCATTTCGTCTTCTATACCTTAGAAAATTTTGCAGCATTATGCAAGATACTTAATTTAGACAACGCAGATAATAGTCCCTTCTTATTCTAGGGAGGGGGGCAGATAAGGCAGCTCAGGTAATTTTGGTTAGAAATTTTCTACGAAGCAGGAGATCTACTGACGAAGTGATTCTTTTAAACAACTTTGCAGCAAAAATTAAGTGTAGGTCTTTGTCTGAATCTCTAACTAATTTTTTTTTTTTAGTCCGGAAGATATCTTCTGGCTGGAGAGCGGAGAAAGGAGGAACTTTTCAGAGAGGAAATTTGAAATCGGATTTTTTTTTTTTTTTTTTTATTTTTTTTTTTTATTTTTTTTGGCAACAGTAAATATTACAGTAACATACACTTTTTTTTTTATTTATTAAACGATACGACTTTATAACGACAATGTTATATAATCATTCGAGCTCATATCATAATGTTTCTAGAGCGACTAGAAGCTCCGTTCAGGCTGCCATAACGTTTTTTTTTTTTTTTTACCTCTACGTTCTATATCGCTTCTTTTCTTACCCAAAAGTCAATATGTGTGTATTACAAAAGTTAAATTTTCTATAATAATCAAAAATTTTCTATTATCGACTCCTCTTATACTACGCACTGAAAATTTCATAGCGATCTGATGATGATCAGGGGAAAAAAATTATGAAAATTGGTTTTACCTCCTTTGCAGGCTGAAAAATGGGTTGGTTGGTTTTTGGAAGCAGATATCAAAATTCCCACTTAAATTTTTTTTTAGATAATAGACATATCTTTGTATAGTTCGAATTTCAAGTTATTTGGCCAAAAATTGTGCGACATTTTTTCAAAATTGTAAGAAACTTGGGTGTTTGTTTAATATTGCATGACATGTTCTCAGAAATATAAGGAACTTGGTGTTTCTTTAAATTGAATTAAATTAAATTAAATTTGTTTAAATTAAATGAAAATGCAAAACAAACCAATGGAGACATATAAAAACGCTCGAAATTAACGTTCATGAGCTCGCTAAATGCTCCATCTTGCATTTTATTTGATGCAGATCGAATGAAAATTAATGAGCTGATGCTACTTGGTAATATTAGATTTTTTAGCTACCAATACCCAACAAAATTCAAAACAAGCCCTTATAATATCTCTTCATGATATTGAACCCCCAAGTAGCTGTATTTTGACGCAGTTGAAGATATCTATACAGTATTATTCATGGTAGTGAGGGTTGGTCTGAATTCCTTTAAAAAAATCTTGGGAGCATTTGAAGAAACTCGGTGGGACCATTGTACAAATGCATAAGACTTTGAAAGAGGTGGAGGTCAGGTTTACTAGATTTTATTTCCATAGAACCTCTTACTATCCTTTATTCTTAAAAATATTCAAACTGTGGCGGCATATGTTAAATTTTAATGGCAATTTCAGTTCAATTTTTTTATTTTCTTCATAAAAAAAAAAATAATCCATACTTTTTTCAGGTTAATTTAATCACACGTTTGATAACTATTGTGGCTAAAAAGGATAGCACCGACATGATTACACAGGCAAAGGGCGATTGGACTATATTAAGATATATTCACCTTAAAAAAATATTTTTATATAAAATAATTATTTTTAGCTTTTTTATTTGTCACTTTAAATGCAAGAAGTTGGGGGTCGTATTTCAATGAAAACTAAAGATTCATTGGGAAAATAACACCTTCACATCTTTTACTACTAGTGTACACCTTGAATTTAAGTTTAAAATAGAACAATTTGTCTAACATTGAATAGGAATCTTATATTAAACTCTACTACTATCGGTACCTAATACCCAAATGGTTACGCATTTGTAAAAAATAAACTAAAAATAAAAATTAATAACATCATGTTTATTATAGAGTTTCTCAAATCGCAATCCAAAATAATCCTTCAGTCTAACCTTAACTTATATAATAGCCTAATAACAACCTAAATACTTATACATAAACCTAACTAAACCTATACGCCTACTCGAGTCGAGTTTGTATCAGTGAAATTTTTTTTGATGTTGTTCTACCATTTTTTCCTTGTCAACATTTCAGCTAGTCCAATAATACTAATCTTGATCATTATTTGTACTATTCCACATCTAGTTTTAGTGGTCCAAAATAATCGCAAGCTAGTAGCTCTATAGATTTCAAATTTCTATCTTTTTGTATTCTCTTATGCTTAACAATGTTGGAGTACTTTTAAGAATATGAAATATTACTATGCAGTCACATTGCTATTCAACTTTTATTTAAAGATTTTTCCTTGTAATATTTTAAACAAAATTTTCTCTAGTTTTAAAAAAAAGAAATGGAGAATGTATCTAATAAACAATTATACAGATAATTAATGTATTAATACATAAAAGAATTACGTTCAGCTTTCTGTCTCCTTTTTAACTCGAATGCCAGTTCATTTAATTCAATCATATTCTCGCTCATTAGTTTAGTTTGGTTATATATATATTTTTTCGCACACATTGTTTTTCTTGGTAAATATATAATTAAAAATGCTAAGGTAATACGTTTACGTTTTCCAATGAAGGTTAACATTTATAAAGCACAAAAATTTCTAAGCACTATAATCTTTGTAATTTGCATTATCTAAAGAATAATATATTGTTATGGGCTATCATTTTGGAATGCAGATTTATGCAAATATGGAGAGGCTAAACCCCAAATCGAATAACATTAAGAAAATGGTTTTGGATGCGTAAAAACAAAACTTTCATTCTACCTAGTATCTTTTTCTGAGTTTAGGGTAAAACTCCTATATATATGGTTATAAGGTAGGGAACATAAATAAAATGACTTTCTGTTGATGGTATATTTATAAAAGTCACTGAATAATTATTATTTATTGATCCTCGAGGTTTATACCATGAGAGTCACAAGCATATTACTTTTTGGGATTTATGAATAAAGAAAATTCAGTTATATTGAATAATAATGTCTAATAAATTAACCATCAATATTATGGCACTTCTCTTCTTATTTCTTGAAAATAATTTTCAATGCTACTTTTCCATAGAATTCCAGACTATAAAACTTAAACTAAATATATGGGTCAAGTTTTTATGTTATATAAACTTTTTTTAATATCGTTTAAAAAATGTTTTAATGTTTTAGAATAATTTAATTATAATTAGATTGCTTATTATTATCCTTTTACATCTTCTTTATGTTGTTTCTCCTAATTAATGACTATTTGCAAAACACAGTTTAAAACGTTTGTGGCTCCCAAGAACATACATTAATAAAGAGGTTTGTTTATTCTTATAAGAGAAATACAATAGATTTATAAATATGAAATATTATTTCGGTCGTCACTTTTGCAAGAACATACTGAGGAGATTGGCTCGCCTTGCTAGAACTTGATGAGAAATCGAAAAATATTTGTGCCAATTTGATATCATTTTAAGCTTTTAAGATCTGAATCGTAAGTTGTTAGAGGTTGGAATCCTCTTCACTGCCTTCTGAGTTGCCTTAATTTTTTATTCAAAAATATATGACCTAAACCATTACACACAAGTTTTAATAAAAATTATCAGTACCAGAAAATTTTGCAAGCACAAAATGTAATAATTAGTTTACTTTTTGCACACTTTTCTAATGTTTAATATCTCTATTATTGAATTTTTCTTATGTGTGAGTTATAAGCGAGATGGTACTAGTTAAAAAATATATATCAAAACTGACATTTACTAATTTTAAAGTTTATTATTTTTACATTCTATACCCATTTATACAATATTTTGATTAATGCGTCTCATAAAAATACCTTTTTCATTATTTTGGCTCTTGGATCACACTGTCACCTGCGTAGACACGAGTCTCATGGGAGTTTTTTATTAGATAAAGTATTTATAAATAGTTGGCTCTGTAGTTGTGTTATTTTGCAATCACAACAGAATACTTATAATTTGCGTAGGAATTATTTTCACAGGTGATCGAATTCAAATGTTTTGTGTTTTAAGCAAATAGTTCCAAAACCTGTTCTATAATCTATTTAACACATTTATGCGATTCATCGACAGATTGCAACGTTCCTAAGAAATAAATGCTTTATCTATATAGAATCAGTATCTCGTTGGACAAAGAATTATCATGCTCCAAATATCAATTAATTAGAGAGTCGTCGAGAAATTTCCCTAAAAATTGCAATATTGCCGCCGTCCGAAGATCTTTCGTTTTATTTTATATATCGGGACATATATATCTCATTGAATTTATTATAGGTATCGGTCACTTAGAAGACCATTTGCACATACACTATAACTTGAAATATTTCGAGGAACTACCTTATGGAGTCTGCTTAGGAATACGTTTATCCCGTAGTAACTTACGCTACTAACGGATAATATAACAATATCAGTTTTTTATTATTATTATATTTTATTATATTATAATGTTATATACAGTATAATTAATATATGTTATATTATATATCATTATATATATCTATAATAATATTATATTACTTCATACATATATAAATATTATACTCTATATCTATTATATATTATCTTATATAATTATATATCATATCTATATTATATATATATAAATTAATTTTATTAAAGGGTGCATTATGAGTGGGGGGCAGTGGGGCGGCCTATCCATTATATATAGCTCTTTACTATAATATTATATAATATATAATAATTCTATAAGGTCAAAGTTTACTTTAGACGCGTGTAATGAGAAACTAAATGAGAGAACCATTTCTTCTCAATTCACGGAAGCTAAAACGAGCAGTAGGAAATGTTAAAAAATACTTTCTTCTATAGACTTCAAACCCTGCAAGAAAGCGCACAATATTGCAATAGAAAATTAATTTTTAGTATCTATAAGTATAATTAAAAATTAACTCTTTGTTATGTATAAGTTAATATTAATTTTATATCTACTATTTAAGCAAGGGAAGGGAGAGCCCAAATAAGATTAGAGTTATATCTATTCAGTAGTTTTATTATACTGAGAGCAAAATGTCTAACTCAGTAATCTTAGTCTGATTTGCTGAACGAGAGAGCGAAACGCGCGATTCTGATCTCTGACGAAGTTTTAAAATGATTTGTGAAATCCATAGAATTACACAAATTCAAAAATAACAAGACAAAACATTTTTTTCTCCCCGAACCTATCTCCGACTCAGGACTTATTATAATACCGCGAACACCCATTTATACCAGTTTTATTGGATGGGGAACTACCTAGGGCGATTAGGACTCAGATATGTCGTTTTAAATTTCCTTCCAATTGTCATGATCCGAAACGGGTAGGGAGTGCAACCATGATGAGGAAGAGAAACATATTGTGTATTTTTCTTTAGTCAAGGCCCGAAGTTATCTGAAGCCCAAATGAATATGTTAGTAACAGTTTCATGGAATTTATGGAAGTTGAAAAGGCTAATGCCTTTTCAACTTCAACGGAAATTCAAAAAAAGTAGACTAAATTATTGTTGTTTTAATTGACAGATGCAAGAAAACTTTCAAAATCAATTAAATATCCTCTATGGGGAAGCTTCGGCACACGCTTTGGAAATTTTTACCCGTAGTTTAGTGAGGTCAAATAGAGACACAAGCGTATCAATATTAAGAATGCTTAAAATGAAATTGAGAAGTACTCACTGAGCTTTACTGACTTTATTGTTGACTTTGCCATAAGGATAGGTCGTTTTAAGCACGTTTTATAATGCGTAAAAAAATATTGAAGATGTTATACCTATTCTAAATGAGGTAAATCAGCTAAATGCTATAGAAGAGCAATACAGAGAAAGAATTCACAACATAAACCTAAATGTCGAAGATAAGGTAGAAAACCTTTTTAATGAAAATCATCAAATTTTGGCACGATCACAACGCGTTTCAAATTCAATTAG
>JABUQX010011216.1:40000-60000 GCA_015478945.1 Trachelipus rathkii | reverse complement strand
TGATCAACAATATATGTGGAAACTGCAGTAACATATCCAAGTTTTTATTAATAGAGAATTAGTAGCCAAATCCACCTACTGTATATTAAGAACTAGAAAAAATCCAATAACTTTTTTGATTATTTGAAATCAACTAGAATACCCATATGAGATAAAGTAAGAAGGAGGGATATATAAGACCGAAGCCATTGAGTAAAAAATTCTGAAAAACATAAATAATAATAAATAAAATATTAAATCTAAGACAAAAAGACTAGGTCAAAAGAATGAAGGATCATATTCAACAAGATATTATAAAATATAATAACAAAAATAACGAACATATAATCTGATAAAAAGATATAGTCTGAAAAGCATAAATAAGGACATCAATAGTCAACATTTCATTACATAAAAAAAACTCTCTCACTCGTAAATTGTAACAGAGTTAGTAGATTGGCCAAATACATGTATATGCTAAAACACAGAAAAGGCGGAAGCAAACCTCGAAAAATGGTAACAGAGAAGCAATATGGACTATCTGACGTTTAAAACGAGCACTAAAAGAAGTCAATATTTTTCGCCTCATGAGATAAAAGTGTTCAGTGATAGAGGCAGTAATACTTATATAAACATTGGGGAGACCAAACACATCAGACAGGAAAAAACAATATTAAGGCAACGGGGATTTGAAAAGAACCCACACATAGTGCTTACAATACAATATTTTTTACTATAATACAACACTCTCTCTGAATAATCGAGAGCTTCAAACTTTAATGTGAAATTTATAGCAGTATTTTTAAAGGAAAAACCACTTCAACCTTTTCGCGTATTGAAAAGCACAAAGCTATCCGCCAATAAAGATATACAATAATTTTAATCACACAATATCTATATAATACCTCATACTAAAACAAATGAAAAATTTAATTGTTCTTCTCTATCTTATCAAGTAAAGAGAGAAGAAATATAAATTGTATCTAGAAATAGAAAGTAGAGAGAAAAAGAATAAAAAAAAAAAAATAAAAAAAAAAAAAAGTTTAAGAGCAGTTAAATAAAAAAGAAAATTTAAAAACCATGAAAAAGTGCTTCATCTATGAACTAAGCGAAATCTTCAACAACACTATAATAAACGGATTAGTTCAGCAATATTAAATACACAATATGAACATAAATATTTAAAAGAAATAATATATAGTTGAAAAATTTTTATTAATTAACAGAGAGCTGACAGAATAAAAAATTTTATATGCAATCAGCATATTATTGTGAAAAAGAGAAAGAGAAGTAGAACATGAGAAAATACAATTAAATGATATCGAAATATTCAACAAACATTTTAATATTTGCTGTGTTTGATTAACATATCAAAATTATTGCAAGTCATTAATATATATTAATATATACCGACATGTAAAAAGACTATATCTCGGCTAAACCAAAATTTACACAAATACAGCAACTGGTACCGGCACCCATACTTAAGAAGATATAGGGCTTGGGTTGAATCTTATCGCATCCTTGTGCAATCCTATTTATTATGCAGATTAATACTTAGGTATATAACAAGATATTTGAAAACATCATGTTTTCTTACTTATTTTTTTTAAACATGTATAATAAAAAATGTACAATATATTTAAAGATATACCCAAAATTTAATAAAAAAAAAAAAGATACCTAAATAAACATAGCCAACAACAGAATGTGTTCAATAAAGATATAAATGCGATGTAGACCATGCGCATACCTATACACAAAAACATTATAAATGAAGCGCAAGATCTCATTCGAACTGTCAATCAAAGATACTGTAGGTATGTCAAACCTGATAATTATGTGTAGCATAATCTAACATTTTAAGGTAGTCTCAAGAATCAGTGACGACTTCAACAGAGATGTCAACATTATGCATACACTTTCGAATTTCTAATGCAACTGATCTACCCCAAAAATCAAACTGTAACCTGACTCAGGTAACCTACCTCAATAACTAGAGCACGGATACATAATAATAACGTAACTATAACATGCTCATGTAGAAGAACAAAAAAAGCCCCGAAAGCGATATACCCGGAAAAGCTAATTGAAAAAAAAAATATATAAAGAAAATGCTAAAACAAAGACTGAATAACTCACCAAGCGCACAGTTAGAAATAATAAATTACTCGTAAAAACTAACCGCAAACTGCCACTTGCGCGAATCGGAATAACTTAGCTTCAAAAATGACATAATGTACTAATAATCAAGCGAGTAATAACGCCCAGACTTACCTCATACGGCTGAATCTAAAGTAAATCACGGATGAATAATTAACGCTTTAGCAGAAACAGGAAAACAAACCCCGCCGCGCACTAATCGAAAACAAACATCTTGAACATGAACAAAACTCACGGTCGAGTCGACCAATGAAAAGGCATTCTCTATAGGGCGAATCATTCGCAATCGCAACAGGACGCTCCTGCAAATCTCGCGCAAATTAAGATACCAAATAATGAACTCCGATATAATATGTACCTAGATAATCAACCAACCCCCGCTGTATGTGCTACTCTGATTTTTTTATTTATTTCAGTTTTAGTTCTGCTTTATTGAAAAGAAGATATAGATAGCTCAAATTATATATTACATACACGCCTTCCGCCCCACCGACTGCAAAGAGCGTAGCAAAGATAAAGTGAGCGACGCCCTCGTCAAGCACCAATGCGGGATACTCCCGCCCGATAGAGGCCCAAACGGTAACAATAGGCGTAGCCCCCCCACCCATAGATATAACTCACTGAATAACCCAAATAACAATCATAATAAACAAAATCACTAAAATAAAAAACTCCATCACGCGCGTACCGTAATATCTAATATATAGAATTAAATAAAAATATATACTACAAATACTCAATAATAATAATAATTATATACGGTAATAACTAGCATAATAATAAACCACACCCCAACACTCAGAAAAAAGCCCTACAAACAAAAAAAACAATAGCCAGGATATAGAGGAATCTATAGATAGCCTAAAAAAACTAGAGGACATCATATAAGTCATTAAAAAAGGGATATAAATCTGATATATGAAATAATAATCAAAATGCTCATCCGCTCATCGAGACTCACGAGTATATATTACTCGTATAGCAGAACTGAGTCGAAAGCAAAACCTAATAATAGTGAATACCAAGGCTAAAAGCGACCCCCAAAGCTAGTGACGTATCACTTCAAAAAACACGATTAAAATCCCCTCCTACTCACGATATCATATCATCAGATATAAATAATACTAGATCACCTGATATAATAATCAATAAAATAAATACGTTACCTCTAATACGGATGCACGCTAAGTAATACATAAAACAAGAGATAATATAGCCCGAATGCTCCTTTACACATGTTAACCGTAGAAAGATAATCTGTTAAAAGCGTAGCCTTGCTATAAGATATTTACAGTTTTTATACAAGACATTTTGTTTTGCCTTTTTTTTATTTATATTATAAATACGATATACGCTATCATATCTCCATTTTTGTACTTTCTCTGAAATACCCGCGGTAAATCTCTCCATGTTTTCTATGTATGATATTCTCACAATAAATTTAGTTCTTAGTGTGAGCTTCACCTTCATGCGAATTATGTCCACAAGAGACCTTCGAAATGAAAGCCGACCCCGCCAAGAGAGCTCCTATCAGTTATCTAGACTCTCTGCGCACCTGCTCACTTGTGAAAGGACCAAATCTGTACTCGTGCGATCACGACAAAAAGTACTATCTCAACCAGCATTAAAGGACACTCAGATCGAACAGGGAGACAACCGGAAGACACCGAGCCAATGTTGTCGCAAGGTCGCGATGAACACAGGACGTAATCACACGTCAAACCTCCCCCTAACAGTTCTTCTTTTTGCAGAACAAGAACACACACTCACACAATCACACGCAAAAGAAAAATTCCATGCACATATTTATCACAAAAACAAAACCAAACTACCCAAAATTATCTCCTTACATGCTCTAAAATGGTAAAATCTGGAAATATGTTTCACGATCTCAAAAAAGCCATACTGTGGCAGATATAGCATTGAAAAGTTATAAGTAAAATGGTGGTAAAGAGAAAAACTTATTCTTTGTAAAGAATCATTCGACCTATCGCGAACTGTTTCGCTAAATGGAACAGCTGTAGGCATTGCCTATATGTATATTATACGAAGAGAAACATCTGCAGGACACAGCAAATATAAGGATAAAAAGCGACATTATAATCCTATAGAATGGAACACGAGAAATTGTATGCATAAATCTCTTTTTCATAATCCTATATCTCACAAAAATTAAAATATAAGGGCCTATATTCTAAGATATACGCTCTATACCGTGCTCCTCCAAAAAATAAGTAAAACTGGATAAATAAAAATAAGAAATAGTACAAAATAAATAAATGAACCATAAGATAATAGTAAGTAAAAATCGAAATAAGAATTATAACGAAAGTACTACATAACTAGTAATAAAACTACGGAAAAAAGCGCTACGCTAGCGGAATACTACAAGCGGACTCGGAACATGGACATATCACGTAAAATAATAAAACTGAGGCTCACATACGGAGAATTAGTCTGATATATATAAATCGCGAACTACTCATATTGAACCAGCTCTCTCATATATAGTTAATAACATAATCCTCAAACCGCTAATGACAAAATAAACTCTGATAACGACGGTAATAATATTATAATACTAATCCTATCATACAAATGTTCCAAGGCTATGATAAAATAAATATATAAGGACTGTATATTGCGGTAAATATATATATTAGTATATATATTATATATATATACGGTAAACAAATAAATAAACTATATAAGACCAAATAGATAAGGCTAGTACTCTCATGATTGTGCGCTGTGATCGTCCGATTTGTCGGCCTTGATATGAAGTGCGTGCTCGTGGAACCAACAAAGAAGCTCATGACACACGACTCAAACCGAAGCACCGGCCGACAACAGAATTATGATTGTTCCACCCTCAAAAACTCAACGCACATCATAGATGAGATACTCGCGAATAAATAATACACATCCGCACGCCAGAATCCTTTACGCTCGTAAAATGAATATTGTATTTCTCTACTTCGTTCGCACATATTGTGATAGAGATAAACTGGACATAAGCAATTAGATAGCCTATTCAAAGTGTTTACAATTATTTAACGAGACTCTCATCACGGGTAGCAAGAGATCTTTATTATCACCAGCGATCAGAAAACAAAACATATACAAAATTTAACTCGCATATAAAGAGATAGAGAGCCTGGCTGATTACCGCTAACTGAGCAACGCGATTTAATACCTAAAAACAAACAACAACCAACCTAAACTCTCATAACATTCTCTACTCGAATTGTAACAATCACCTATCGTATACTATATTAATACATTCTGAAATAATATGTAATAATGTATATATCTTAAAATTTATTATGCATCTCTCCAATTAAAAATGGTCGACAAAAACAGCGAATAGAAGGTAACGGGAAATGCACAAATTATTATACATACTCCTTCAAGATGTGAACTATTAACGTCTAAAAAATACACAAAATAGGCAATAGGTTAAAGACTATTTTTATTTACAACAAATGGCCGGAAAAATTAATATATTCGAGTTATATAAAAACCAACGAATTAATGAATGCTCAATTGAAATTACTAGTATAAATTGATTATGTATTATATGATATTATTAACTATTCTGAGGTATGAGTAATACAGAAGTCACCACTCGAGAAGTGGAAGCTAACTGAAGATTACGAAGTAGTAAGTAGTTAGAGCAAACGGGTACGCTCAAAGAAACAAAATCATCATAAATACAAAATGAAATAGAATAATTACCCTACTAAAACTGCTTATAAATGCAAACAATAGACAGTAATTAGATCTGAATATAAAAACGGAAATCTAAATGAATGAAGAATAAAATCTGAAAATTAAATAATAAAATGAATAAAGGATAAATAAATAATCTAAAAAATAAAAAATAATTGATGCTCCCTCATTGGATTAGACCCGACGGTCAATATTACTTACTTAAATATAACTCTGATGTAAACAAATTTATTATTATTATAGCACTGAAAGATAATTACTCCTATTATTATTATTGATCCTAATAAATAATATTGCTCAAAATACTCTCGATATATAAGAATATAATTAAAATTATTCTAATTGATATCCTTACTGATTAAATACTTAATCGCTCACTATCACTATCTCTTTTTCACACGCTTAACATGCATTTAAACTGTCCTCATCTCAGGCTCATAATAATGCTCATAAAATTTGTTGAAATCAGGTCGTATGTACTTGATAGTCAATAATTTACCATTCGTTAAACCACAGTTATATTACTGTAAGATGTCATTGCGAGATATTTTTGTTCCTTAACACACACTAACACACACAACTACACAAACACAAACGACGACCACAACCAACACAACCAAGCCCAACGCAAAAACACACCCACCCATAAGAAGAAAAAAGCAAACAAAGAACAGGCGGAGAAAAAAAAGACGACCAAAGACACAAGAGCCAACAACGCAAACAAAAACCCAACCAGAAAAAACAAAGGAAAAACACGAAGAAAATGGACACAAAGATAACTGGAGGCCCAAGACCTACAAAGCCTAAAGTATAACTCAATATAGAAATAATATAAAAGTAGGGTATAAGATAAATAACAGTATGACCTCAAATTCACTCCAACAATAAGATGGCCGAAAAACAGACGTGCACTCAAATACTCGCAAATTATATTAAACCATACTACCCCTACAAAACGAATAAATAGCACTAAGGTATAGTCCTCACGGATATACATCCTCGCTAAACTGTTCTACATAGGAAAATACACTTCGCAACTGGACACACCAAAAAAAAGAAGACTCCTCTCTAATAAATATGAATTACAAATTCCATAAAAAAGAAAAAAAAAAAAGAAAAAAACAAAAAATACAAAACGAATAAATAAAAATAATATATCGGTAGCACAAATTAAATATATAGAATACTGAATACATCAAAAGCGACAAGAAAAACAATCACACAGCAAAAAGCAATGAAACGCCAAAAACTAAAAAAGCGGAAATACGACGTATTGACAAATTTCTAAAAGGATTAAAAAAACAAAAAAATTACATACAAAATAAAAAAAAATGCAAACCGCCGCAAAGTACAACTAACTAAACGAATCAAAAGAACCGATAAATAAAAGGTAGGTAAGAGAATTAAGTAAATAAAAAGATAAACGATATAGTATAATTAAATATAGATATAATAATATATGACCTCTAGATATTACTTATGAGGCGCGAACACACGAGCAGTGAACTAGTAAATACATTTCGATAACCCATACTGACAACAGGTAAAGTCAGAGAGAAGACGGAAACTATAATATAGAATCAATTATAACCGAAGGCGATAATGAGACAGAGAATATAACTCTTATCGAATAAAGAAATACTAGTGTTGTATCAACTCACTTTTTTTTATTATTCATAAATAAACATAATAAATAATAATATAATGATCATATATCAAAATAAATGTGAATAATAATAATAAATAATCAATAAACAATAATAATAATAATATAATAACTCAAATAATACTATAGAGAAGCACATGAAAAATAATCGCATTGCTTTGAGAACTGAAAAACAGAAGATAACGCGGAACCAAAAAGGAACAAACCATAAAAATAAAAAAAATAATATAACCAATTAGATATAAAAATAAACACCACATCCATATCTCGCTAATAATAAAAGAAAATTTGCACAAAAAAGGTGAGAAAATACACTGCCAAATTTGCTCTGAGAGGAAAAAAACTATATGTTCAATCCCTGTCTAAGTATTTCAAAAATATAGCAAGTATTGAAGTTAGAAATAAAACAAATAAATATACTTCGATGGATTTTTCAAAAATCATGTCAAAAATATTTTTATCCATATACAATATATCTTTTACTTTTTAGAGAATAAAACTCGAAAATATATAATATAATATTAACTACTTATGATGTGAGTGGTGTTACTATTGGCCCAAAAAATCCAAAAACGAAAAAAACGTTATATAGTAATGAACGCGAAGAATAACTGGAGCAGGTCGATCATAATAAATAATAAATATTATAATCAGTACTATCAAGATCAACATCGACTCTATAATATATATGATAGGAAATACTCAATATACTATATATAGACTTGATGGGACGTTTATTTATTCTATTACATTAACGAAGTAGGCATAAGAATATAAAGTCGAGTGATAGAAATCTCCGGACAACTGTGGTGACGGAGAGTCAACCTTAAATGTTTTAGAAGCGCTGTGCGCACTCAGAGCGAACGGCCAACGACGGTTTGACGCAAAAAAAAAACGCGTATAGAACATTACGTTACCACTAATCTAGTAGTATTCGCAGGTTTACTCTTAAAGAGGAAATGTTGAATCGAATTACTTCGAAAGTCTTTCCAAGGCTTACTGTATAAAGTACGATCTCATTCTAAGTAACAAGTTAATAATACGTACCTGCAAAGTTTATATAGCCTGTTTATATTTTGCTATATAACAAGGTAATTATTATTGAAGGTATATATTATTTCGTGATATAATAACCAATATTTGGCATAGAACTTGGATAAAAATTAATAAGAAACATATGGGCAAAAGATGAAGAATCGTACGACGAAACCGAATTTTCTTAAACGGTTCAATACGAGCGACCGATTACTGGACTATCCAAATCAATAAAACTGTCTGGTACGGTCCAACAGTGTGGAAAGACGTAATATCAGAGCGCTCTCAAGAGAATATATAATACTGCGCAGACCTGTGAATATGTCGAGTCAAATATTAAACCATCTAGGATTAACCCATTGAATAGTAGTAGACGCGAACAAAGATTTCCAAGAAGTATTAAAAAGCGTAAACAGTACAAAGCTCGGAATATAACAATACAATATCAAAATCAACTAAGTCGGATGAAAGCACAACAAGCGAATACAATATACATAATACTAACGATATACGAATACTCTATAAGGTCAAGTCTAAGGTCGTAATAAAGCATAAGTATACAAGTACGATATAATATACGTAATAAATCGTAATCTCAGAACTCAACAACAAGGCGATATAGGCAATACTAGAACGAATCCGTCATACTGTATATATGTATTCCGAATAACATGTAATACATTTTCTGCAAGACATATAATACATGAATTCATAACCAATTGAAGAATAATCAAGATATAAGAAGACATTTTCATTCAATATTTCATATAATATTATAATTAAGTTTTTTATCACAGAAAAATGACATATCACAAAGATAAAAATAAACACTCTTCATTAAGGTAAATGTCAACAAATAGATAAACACATCAACAGCTATAACTAAAGAGGTAACCATAAACTCATATATATATAATAACAATAAGCATTAGGATAAGAAGAATAAGCCTAGGCAATATCACGCACCTAATAACACAGAATAGTATATAGGTATTTATCGAATAGTGAGTAACTTATAAAAACATATATATATATATATAACTATATATATATATATACGTATATGATTGTAAAACCCGAATTCATATCTCAGGAATTTCTAACCATGGAAGCTCAGACTATCAGGACACAAACTTTGAAATTAGAGCTCAAGAAGGGGAGCGCACGACTCGAACGGAACAAAGGTAATTTGAGGAGCAGACCACTGGAGGCATCAATAAGGTAAGTATTATTATAACCATAATGTGGATGTTATGGGTTAGTTAATTAGGAATTCACAATATAATATCGATACCAAGTCGTCATAGTTGAGTAGCTTAAAATCGGCTCTCTCGGAGAAGCCACAAGACGCTCACATGCGACAAAACACCATCACTCAATCATTCGTCGCGCCTAGCAAAACAACTATATATAATCTGATTATCAAATCTAATAGTATTGAATGCTATTAATAAAAGGAGAATATTCGATTACTTATTCTCTCACTCTGATTACCACACACAAATTATATTAAGTTAATAGTATAATAAAAACCTTCATTAAGTAAATACTATTATTATTATTATTATTATTATTACTATTCACTTTATTTTACCACCATTACAATTCCTATTAATATAAATACTATCGATTGCAATCTCCGAATAATAGTTAATCTCATGTCAGTTAAAATTATTCAATAAATCTCATAATACTATATTAATTAAATCTCTCTTTAATTTATTGGTTTGTCTCGTATGTCAAAACTGATATGATATAGTTGTCTGCATTGATATGTATATTGTATAGGATGTATCAGCTCTCTCTGCTTCTCTCTGTAGTTCCACGACCACACGCCCAGAAAAACGGGCAAGGTGTCGTTGTATATAAAGCGACAGTACACTCCTATTAGGTCGCAGAATCCCAATTACTCATTTAGGACCAAGAAAAAACGGTCATTGTTGAAGCTAAATATTATCTGCACACACTGTTTTAGTCCTACTTTCCGCATAAGACACCAACACAACAAAACAAGCAACACATAATGACACATACCTAGAAAAGGGGCGAAAATTAAAATCAACTACGAAAAACTAAAAATAAATAAGTAACTCACGCAAAAAGCGCACTGAGAAAAAAAAAGAACTAGGATATAATAATTACCTTATATAACTGACCACCCGCTAAGTAACTGATACATCCAAATATAAACGGTAAAATAATAAATAAATAACTAGCTCATCAAGAAGCGATATAAAAAACCACCCCGCCCCGCCCATACTAGACCTCTAAGACATATAACAACACTATAACATAACACAGCATAACTAATTCACCTAACGGTATATAAAATAGACAACACCAAAAAAGCGGCTAACGAAAAAATGAATATATAATATAGTATATGATAATACACGACAAGAGAAACACTAAGCTACGACACACCAAAACCCCTACCCTCCTCCGGGTAAAACTACCAACAACGACTATATAAATCCTCACTATACCCGCTCCTCATCAAAGAAAACCCTCCGTATATACATAACATAGAATAAGAGATATAAACAAAATAAGAAAAAAAAAAACGCTACTGACTCATTCTAAATACATTTACATCTAATACTCTATCAAACATACGGTAACCAAACTATATCATATCTCCTATGAGCCTAGCGAAAACGACAGACCTGCCCTGCTCATGCATAAGGCAAGTTGCGCCCTGTTATTCTACTTTGAATTGAGTGCTGAACATAATTTGCAAACCTAAAATCAAACAATGAAAATAACTTAAGGGACCATTTTAACAAAGAAATTTAATCAAATATAAATGCTCAACCGCAAGTTTAGCGAACTTGAACTCCAGTAGGAAGCGAGCAACCTTTCGATTTAATGATACAAAGTGAGTAATCCCTCTGCATTAAAAAATATATAAAAATATAAAATTAAAGCAACGTAACTGAACTGGTTTTCCAAGAGAGCAAGGAACAGACTGATTAATATGGCTCAGATTGTACAAGATACTCTCTAAAAATTTGAAAGGGTGAAAGAACCGGTTGTAAGGCATGAAGAAACAGCGGCCAAAGATCTGCTTTACGTCTTATCGGGTGATTAAAATTATATTGAATATATATATATTATATTTAAATGGAGTGAGAGTCGTTTTTCTATTCTATATTATAGTAAATAATTTATAGTAAAAAGTAGTGACCCTACAAAATTGTGCAAACATATCGATTCTGACTTTGTCTTTGTCCCCACACAAGGTAATTCAATATCAGCAATGATCAAGTTCATATTATTTTTATAAATAGGGGTAAGGATAATAAACATTGCAATAGAACAGAGCTCGCATTTCAAGACAAGACTCCCTAGAATAGAAAGGAAATCCAAAGCAACTGTTTATATATATAATATTATATATATATATATATATATATATATATATATATATATATAATATATATATATATAATAATATATATTATATATATAATTATATATATATATATATATTATAAGGAAGAGCCAGTGGGGTTAATGGCCTGAACCCTCAAATTATTTTAAAATTATGAAAAAAATAATTTATTGCTGTGAGTCTTTTGATTTTATTTATATATATATATAATATATATATATATATAATATATATATATATTATATATATATTATATATATATATATATATATATTATATATAGTTATATATATATATATCTGTATTATATAATATAATATATATATATATATATATATATATATATATATATATATATATATATATATATATATATATATATATATATATATATAATAATATATATATATAATATATATATATATATATGAAATGTAATAATTCAAGAAGCAAATTAAGAGTATATATTAATATTAGGGGTGTGCCGAATCCAGAATTTTGTCGAAGAGACTTTACTGAAGCCGAAGCTTCGGCTAATAGTGCAGTTTTCATCAGTTTGTACTATAAAAAAAAACTAAAGTATACATGGTAATTAATAACATATAGTTTTTAGTAATTTATTCAATAAAACTGGGCAAATATTAAAACTTGAGAAATGCTATCTCCTCTCCATGCTCAGGCAGTAGCCCCTACTTCTTAGTTAGCATCAAATGTTCCCGAAGTTGGTGACTGAAAAGTACACGCACATTAGTGATGGAGGTGCGCAATAAGAAAATTTTCCCTGAGAAAATGGATTGCTAAATTAGCAGCAGTTTGTTTCTCGTAATATCAACCCAGAACCACGCATTAATTGGAAGGAAACATTCTTTTAAAATGTAAATGTTTTGGGAAAAGGCTTAGGTAAGAGTTGATTTGCCAAAGTGCCACGCTCCATGCTGAAACAGAGATAATTAATTTTAAAATAATATTTTAAAATTATGTTTCAGCATGGATGAAGTCAACTTTAAATTTTAATAATGATTAAGATGTATGGAAAAAATGGTTTATAAGTTTAAAATGAAATATTAGAAATATTTTAAAAAAAGTAAATAAAATTTGTGAAAATATTAAAGATTAATATTATTCAAAAAAAAAACCCCTAAATGAATAACTATGAAACTCTAAATAAATAGTATATATATAATAAATAGTATATATATAATATATTATATAAATATATGTAATATATAAGTATAAAAATAATGTTATGAAGATATGAAATATATATTTAGTCTCAAAAATGAAAAGAACAAATACAAACATTACCAAACTTGGCATAAAAATGGTTAGAAAAAATGTGTGAAAAAGGCCTTAAATACAAATAGAATATATGATATATATTATATTATATATATTATATAGTATATATATTATATATATATATATATAGTAACCTCTATATAAATATTATGTAATATATTATATTATTATATTATTATTAATATATAATATATATTTATATAACTATTATATATATAATATATATATATTTAATATATATTATATAATATATAATATATTAATATAATAGTGTGATAAGATTTTTATTATTTATGGGTATGGGCCTTACGGCTCCAAGTATTGTGGATTTAATTCTTTAAATGGGTTATTTCTTATCGGTAAGTTAGGGTTTTTCTTTCTATGTATTTTACGGCACGTATAGCGTATTGATTTAACTTAGATATATCTTTATAAGTTTTGTACAGAGGAAATTACAAAGCATATGATCGACTGTATTAAAGAAACAAAGGTTAAATCTTATCTATTAGCATCTTAGATGAATATCCATAAATATAATGTATGAGTTAGAAGGACCTTCTTTAAACAACTTTGGTTAGGATACTCATTCGGCGGGGCGCGGCCGCTCAATTTTTAGAATAATTATTCATTTAACATAAGCGTATTTATTCCTTACTCGAGACCTTCATGAGCTCGCAGCTATGTTAATATCCTGGTTTCTCACTTATAATATTCTTTACTTTTCACTGGAAGAATCTTGTCAACTTCCCTTTTAATTTTATATAGATACGTGAGAGAAAGGATTCGTTCAACCTTCTTTTTCCTTTACTTTTAGGGGATTTTACTGGGCTCAGTGAATAATAACCCTTACGTAAAAATTTAAAATTACAGTTTGAAATTCAATTAATTTTAACATTTATAAATTTTAATATATAAAAGGATAAATTCAAGAAATTAGGTTGCCATTTGCAAATGATGGTAATATTTTAGAGTAGTTGTTTACATTAAGAGATTTTCAAATTTTTAGTAATGTTATTTTAATATTATCTTAAAATCATTCCTAACCTCTGGATAAAAGCAACATAGCTACATTTTCAAACTCATCTTAAATCACCAATTTCCATATTTCCTCTAAATATAATTCTAACAAATCACAAGATTTAAAAAAACACCTAAAATAAAGTAGGTGATATAAACAATAATATAGAATCAATCTCATAATTCATTTTAAATCATAATAAGAAATATGATTAATAATAATTATTATTAAATTTATTATTATTAATTTTATTATTATTAATTATTAATTATTATCATCATTATCATATTATACTATCATTTATTTATTATTATTTATTAATTTATTTAATTTGTATTAAATTTATTATTATTTATTATATATTATTTTATTATTAATATAATTTATTATCATCATATATTTTCTTATATATTTAATTTTATTTAATTATTTTATTATTACAATGGCAATTATTACATATTATCTTTTTTTTGTTAGGTCAAAATACCGGCCCATCTCCATTTCAAACTCTACTCTCAAATCGATGATATAACTGAATATTTTTATTATTTTTTGGTTTGCTACTCTCCACTACTTGGGCGATACTCAAGATTCATCTTAGGATACAATGGAGGCTCATCTCATCTTTGATTTCCATTTCGATGGCACTTATTGATTCTTACGGCTCTTATACATAAAATATTGTTACTGTCCTCTATTTTCGAATTTACATATTGATTATTCTGCAAAGTAGTGAGAGTTTTAAACGACACAAATAATATTAATAATTTATATAAAAAATCATAATAAAATAAATAAAATATTAAAAATTAAAAATTTAATAATAAATATAAATTATATATAAATATTATATCTAATATTTAAATATATATAAAATATATATATATATTATTATTATTATAATATTATATTAATATAATTAATAATATATAAATTATATATATTATATAATATATAATTATATACATATATAATTTTATATAATAATATATATTTTATATAAATATATAAATTATATATATATATACTATATATATATATATATATAATATTATATATATATATATATTATATATATATATAATATACATTGTATATATGTTATATATATACGTATATTATATATGAGTGATGTATACGTTGATCACTATTTATAAATCACTATTATAAAAAAACACCTTTTTGATGTCTGTAATTTAAAGAACAATCCTAAAAACCTATAACTTCCATTTTACGGGGTTAGTCTCACATTTGACACAATTATACTCTAACTTTTCGGCTCAAGAAGCTAGGGTGGAATGAGGTGCCGGAAGGCTTCCCTTTAGCTTAAGACCCATTGGTTGTTGCAAGAAGACGCGCATTGCACGGGGCTTAAGATTCTACCCATCTAAGGACTCCCACCCTTACTGCATTTATCGTTAAAGAAAATAAGAGAAAAGGTGTGGAAATAAGAAGGAAGACAGAGTCAAACATGTTATGTTACCAAGGCCTGTTCACCAATCCGAGACCCTGGGAACGACGCTATTATTTTACTGGGGAATTCTAAGTATGTAGACTGAGTGGCGTCTAGGCATGAAGTAGGTTGCAATGTGGTTTTCATTTCTTATATTTGCGAAGCATAATATTAATTTACCATATTGTCCCCTCCCTTGTAATCTAAACTCTATGAGTTTTGTTTTATGAAAAGCCATTGCATATTCCTCAAGTCTTAAAGATGAACAAGAATATTGGACTTTAAAGGAAGAGATCTAAGTTTGAACTAAAGCTTTCCTATGAGGTATTGATACAAAATGACAAGAAAAAATAATACTACCATAGATTCTAAATGAAGTCATCTTGTAAGAAAAAGAGTGTTTTCCTATACAAATTTAAACAAGTAAGTAGTTTGAATGTAAATAAAAACTAAAAGATTCAGTGTTTTATGGAAGCTTTATAAGGATGTAATTTTCCTGTTTTCTCCAATCCTGTAAAGAATAAAAAAAAAAGAAATATAGCATTTGGACAGGGCATGTTGTTTTTTAAAATACCAGTACTCTGAATGTGTCATAAAAGTTAAGGGATTCAGATGGGACCTTTCCCGAAGGAATGGGTATTTAAATTCTCTTCGTATGTTCCGTAGAGTATAAATCTTTCGGCAAGTTACCTATGGTTTTAAATAGATTTCCAACCTGTAAAATTATTAATTCTATTAAAATTTTAAACCTTTTTTAATGTTATTTCAACAGGCCTGAACATTCATTTCGGGTTATAATAACTTATCAACAGATATTGATAATGGTAACTTAAAAAAAATATCTAAGTTATTTTCCTAAGTTTTCTTTATTCCTAATATCGGTTAATGTTTTTACTGGCCATAGCTTTTGTTGTTAGCTAGGTTAGTTGTTAGTAAAGTTCATATAAAAAAGAAACTTAGAAGAATTGAGAATCTATTAAAGCTTACATTACCATGCTTTTGTTCTTTGAACTTAAAGTTATCATTCGTATCACATTTAAGAATTATTCAAAGTTTTGAGGTTCTTAAATCTACATAAGCGATAGACATTATTATAAATGTTATTACGACAATTAAGCACTAAGTTTTTTCCTATTCTAGGTTTGTTAGTAATAACATTGTTAGTAAAAAAAAATTAACTTCTGAAAGCGTTAGTATAAGGCTGTGAGGAAGTTATTGAAAATATTAATCTAGCTACTCGTCAATACCTAGCTGCTAATACTTCAAACATCCCTTTTTAGGTTAGTATCAAAACTATTAGTATTAAAGCTATTAGTATGGCAGACCAATCTTTAAAGTAGTTTCTAAGGTTAGTATCAAAACTATTAATATTAAAGCTATTAGTATGGCAGACCAATCTTTAAAGTAGTTTCTAATTATTAATATGTGATGCTTTATACCACTATGAATCTATAAGAAATGTTAGTTGGCATTCTTATTATTTTTATTCTTCTTTTTTTTTTTTCAAAAGAAAATCCTTTTTTTTTTTCTTTTTTAATTAAATTTATCTACTAAATTTGTGGCCCCCCTCGTTAAAAAAAACTCGGTATCAGCCATAGATAAAAATAATAAATTGTCAACGGCAATAAAATCTCTGGGGTAAAAAAAAACTAAAATTAGTTATCGTATAAACTAAGAATTATTCTCAAAAATATCAAGACTTATGTTAACTAGGTTCTTATATCTACGTAAAAGCGCACTATTTCATATCTTAAAACGTCTGTAGCAAACAAAGAACTATTGTCAAAAATAAAAAAAAACTAAAAATAGTTATCGTATAAACTAAAAATTACTCTTAAAAGTATCTAAACGGATGCTAACTAGGCTTTTATATCTACGCAAAAGTGCACCAATTCATATCTTAAAACGTTCTCCTTCTTTCCAACTCAACATTTTACTGTTCTTAAGGCGATGATAGACAACTCGAAGTCTTAGTCTTCTTTTCTAGTCATCTTTCCGCCTCGATGCTTTCCAAAACCTCGAACATTGTGCTATTCATACAATTATAAAAAAAGAAAAGAGAACAACTAGGGAATAAAGGAAAAGGACAATTAAAAATAGGGAGAAAAAAACAACCAGAGAAATTTGAAAAAAGGACAACTAGAATAAATATTTAAAAAAACTAGAAAAATTATATATAAAAAATATCTAGAAAATAGGAATATAGGACAAATAAATAAAATCTATATTATACATATGTTAAGCTTTGGTTCCTTTCATCTATTTTCCGGGACTTTTACATCTAAGTAGAATGTCCACTACGTTGAAAGATAAGACTGAAAATACTAGAGACCACTGCCTCTTACGTACTGCTTAAAATCAACAAGGAAAAGAACTTTCAGCGTTTCTTATATTATGGGTTGTCTTTACTTCTAACATCGTTTTTTGGAACTTTCTACCCCTGGGTAGAATGTTCGCTGCGCTGGCTAAATGAGATTTAGATACTAGGGGCCACTGCCTCTTTACGTACGACTCATTGCCAACAAGGAAAGAAGTTTTTTAGAGTTTCCCAACGTAATTTCTAATCTAAAATACATCGTTAAAACATGCTTAAAATAAAAGAAACGATCGAAATAGACTAGACTAACTATATCCTAGACCAATTAGATTTTTTCATTCCACCTAAGTTATGTTTCTCCGTCTCTGAAATGCTATTCTCGGCCATTATTCTCCTTTCATGGCTAAATCTTAAACTCGGTGACTCGAACCAACAAGGTTGCGAATTTCATTTTCCTTGAAACTTTCTGAAACATCGGATCAAAGGTGAATAATAAGATCTAATTTCTGGTCAACTAAAAGATAGATTGCAAAAAATAAAACAAAGCAAAAATACAGTAGTATAACTAGTGAGAAAATCGTGTATCTCTCTTTCATACTTGAGCTTTCAAAAGGAGTACCTTCCAGTATCTTAATTCCTATTGAAAGAAAGTATTTTCAGGAAGAAATGTTTGGCATTTTCTCTAGTCTCATGCTTAATCAATCTATAAACAATATCTGTAAACAAATGCTAATCCAAGCTAATAAACATGCAAATAGAAATGTCATATCTAAAATATTGCAAAAAAAAATATAAGTTCTTAATCCACTAGGAAATTCTAATAGGACATTGGTATCTGTTTCCTCTCATCGCGTTGCATCTTTCTTTGGCCATTTCGCTTTTCACGGAGGGGTACTTATAGCCATTTCCCGTCATCTCCCATTGTTCTCACCGCTTCACCTCAAAAGTCCGATCCAACTTACGTATGCGGCATTAAAACAAAGTTTTAGCAAAAACCAATTAGATGTACTTACTAGAGAAAAAACGTCTACAAAGTCTTATAGAAATCGGTCAACGATATGCTATATGTGCAATCGATTTTTTAATCCAAACTAAATTATGTTTAATGAAACAAAATGTGAAATGAAATTGATCATAAACGATTATATACCAGACCAATGAAATTTACCTTCTCGAAATTACCTTTACCCGACTCTGTTCCTACTCCTAAGGCCCTTCTTTGGCCCCCAATCTGGTCAACTGAGCGTGTGATTTCAAAAATCTCTCCCCGACTTTCAGGTTTGAAATATGGCAAAGCATTCCCGCGCCAACACAAATTTCAGCTGTCTTTCGAAACATAAGCCTAAGCTATTTGGTAATATTATAGACAAGAAAATCCTTGATGAGGCAAAATAATGTTAATGATTAATCAATGAAATAAAGAATAAATTGCAAAATAAGCTAAGATAATCTAACAATATCAACCATTCTTAATCCCAGCTAATCTATGTTTAAAGCAATAGTTACAAAACAACTAAATACAGAGCGATTCATATACCAAATCCATGAGATTCATTCCCAACGTCATTACTGCCACCTGGCGGTGTATCTTCATTCTGTGATCTTCCTTTGGCTATCACTTCTTGGTCAACTGACCCTCGCGACACCTACCGAATCCCTATTTTCTTGAGCTCACTCGTCCAAAACTCTCATAAGGTTCGTTGGTGGAATCAGGATGACCCGAGTGTGATTTTTGATGTGAACCCAACCATACATCTCTGCCATTTTACCATTCAGAACTTCTGAAACATGGGCCTATAGTTTTGGTAATATTACAGGAAAAATTCACGATGAGGCAAAACAATGCTAGTAATTAGTCAATGAAAAATAAATTGCAAATAAACTATGGCAACTTAAAAGTATTTTTAATCCCAACTAGACGTGCTATTTACACAAAAATATATG
>JABUQX010011216.1:7500-35000 GCA_015478945.1 Trachelipus rathkii | reverse complement strand
CGCGTGCGAGTCACTGCGAAGTTAGTGAGTGGAGATAAGCCGTACAGAGCGCGCCATATATACGCCAAGGAGAGACGCTGATCAAGCGACAGGCACACTATAAGTACTCCGAGACCAAACCACGTCGAGCCGCGCGAGACAGCTCGCACCGGTGAGCAGCGCGTAACGCGGGGCGGCGCGAGTACAGAAGCGCACACAGCGCGAACAGAACAAGACGCTGATCGCAGCAACTAAAGGATTGAGTGAGCGTGCGTAGCAGAGACAACCGTGAGTAGACGCAACATAGAGCCGTGAACTCACCGGCACGCTCGAGTGACAGATGAACGCTCCTCTCCATAGCGCAGACTGAGTATGACGTGGACTTAGCGAGGCGTGTAGTAGTAAGTGCACAGTCAGAATCACCACTCACGGAAGCAATCTAGAGATAGATGAGTAGGAGTATGATACGTTATGATAAGCTGCTAGAAGCATAAAAAATATGTACGTGCACGATAAGCTCAGAGACCGGATATATAAGATAGTGAGGGCTCACTCTCACTCACTCTCGAATGAGAGACAGACGCCCACTAGTGCGTGAGAATAGCAGCGCTCAGGCGCGTGACACTCACGCAAGACTCGTGCGAGGTGAAAGAGGAGTACTCACACAGTTATGAGATGAGCGGATAGGCGTGAGTACAGCCACGACCGTCACACCTCGAACAAGATACGAGAGCATAAGAGTGTGATGAGCCTCGCAGTGTGCGACGGAACGCGAGGCATATAGTCACATCGAAGAAGTAGCTCGACCGCCGCGGCTCGCAGCAGATGAGAAGATACTGAGCTCGAAAGACATGACAGTGATGCAGACATGATGAGTGTGATAGAGATGAGACATAAGCTATAGACAGTGAGAGGCGCGTGCCGCCAAATATAGAGAACGCGCGCATCGGCAAGCTCATCTAGGCTCACGCAGCTAACAGAACAGACCGACGACGGCAACAACGGCACGAAGCAAAAGAGCACGCTAATTCCGAGAACTCATTCGTCCACATACAGACGGCTCACAGAGATACCACAAAGTAGCACGCAGTCAGACTCAGAACGCGCGGAGTCGTGAATCAGTGCGACAATGCAATCCAGTGCGACGCGAGACGCGATGAAACAGACGAACAGCGCAACTACGCAAGACACCTAGAACGCGCAGCCCGCAGCGAGACGCAGAGGTACTAACGATGCACGTCAGCAGAATACTGTCGCACAGACTGTAACGGGCGACCGGCACGAATGTACAGAGCCGAACAGGCAGCGGCGAGCTTCCAAATGACCCTATCACCACGCTAGATAGGTATATAGTATATATTAGCCCACCCGCCTGGACCCCGCACTCACTCACCGGACTCGTTGCAACTAGAATGCACATTGACCCTGAGAAGATACCCAATACATTATCCGATCACGATCCGACTCCACGCATCACTCACGACGCTCGACCTCACCAGTCACTCGAACTACTCACATCCGGAGTAAGCCATCACCCATCAACAGTGCACAGACACACGCCTGCAGAACGGCCGACGCGCGCTATGCACGTTAAGTAAGTGCAACTACCGCGACGCAGGTGACTATCACTCCGTGATGTGTATATCGACTAGAGCATAATTAGTGCCGCGAAAGAGACTATCACGCAGCACCACAGAAGGTGAAGCGAATAAGACACCCGGGATGAAGTGACGACTCATGCTAACGCGTCACTCACAGAGTGAGTTAACAAGAGATGACACCATTAGGCTCTGAAATCAGGCAGCCGATAACGGCAGGTCCGGTGAGTGAGGCGCTCACTATTATGATACTATATATCCATAGCAACTCATATACCTATATACTTCATCGATCAAACAGCACCCAATGAATAACAGCTGCAACGACGCTACGAGACGCAGAGTACCAGTACCAACAGCAGCGCGCGAGTCGAGCCCCAAGCGCTCAACGTCGAAGCAAATAGCCCGGCATTAACTGCAAACACGTTGCACTCTTGAGAAGAGCGAACGAGCTCAACCGAAATAATCCGCGTATCCAACGAACTTGACAATGTGTCCTGCGCGCAGCCGCTGAGTCCCACACAGCTCAAGAGCGATCCCTGCATATGCTACAAAGACCTAATCCAGAGTGCCATACATACGTCAGAAATAGGAACCGTAACTCACGTGAGAGAATAAACAGTACGGAAGTAACGGTCAATAATACATCATAGCGTAACATAGTATCGCCTATACAGACTAGAACGAGTGGCCGAGCTATTAGCTACACAATATCATATTGCGTGTAGAGTGATAATGTAACACTCGCAGTATCTCCATCTCCATATCAACCGGTGACGTCGTAGAGATGACCGAGCTCAAGATCATAATGAGATATACCGTCTAATACGATCTCTACCACTCACTCAATACTCCAATAATAAGATAATAAGACATACTTTTTATCGATCCAAATATATAGAGTGTAGACTCCGTAGCGTGATGAGATATGATAAGCCATGATATCACGACTCTCCACTCATCGTAGCGAGTATTAAAGCACTAGACCACCTCGACACTCATCAGATCTACCCAGAACGAATGAATATAAACCACTCGAGCGATTATTTAAGGTTCGCTCTCATCGGAAGAGGCGTCCTAGATCTCACTGAGTATGATGTACAGCTTAATATATTAATGGTGCAGCCCTATAAATGTCCAGCGTGCAAACATAAATAGGTATTCGTATATGAATGATCACATCTATTAACTATCGTCTCTGTACAATGTGAGTCTGGATGAAACACCCGGCAGCAGATACACAACGTCGAAGCATACAAGGCTCAGATCACTCGCGCGCTCTTGCACCCCTGTCAGAGATGAGAAGAGACTGACTGTACCTCCGTAAGAATAGATATAGTGTAGCGATTTACCGTGTCCCTGTGCTCATGATGATGACACTCTGATGATACGATGATATAAACTTCGATTCCAAGAATCATCTCACAAAGCAGTAGAATCACGAGTAGATCTGTGCGTGACTCAATAGCAGACAACAATAAGAACAACAACTGCGTCCGAGCTAATGGACGCTGGGACCTGATGACTCACTGTACTCATCAGCTCTCATCGTACGAGCAGACTAGAGCCGTTACCGCACTCGTATAGACAATCAGACGCGACAGAACCGGTGTAAAATGCTGGCTGACCATGTAAGGCGACCCTGTGGCATCACTCTAAGATGATATCTAAATTGACAAGCATATATGAGTTTACAGAAATAGTCTCGAAAGTAGGTACCTGAGAGCTGCCTCAACGTAATAAGGCTAGCTCTGGCGAACCTACCCAGTCCTTCGCAAGATGACATAGTACCAGCTGATGAGTTTCACTAATGCAGCCGGACCGAATGTCTAGTAACAACTCTTCCAAGCCTGAGTACACCAGCCAGTGAGTGCCAAGATACACCAGACTTCTGCACATCAACAGTGAAATCGACAGAATCTGAACTAGATCAATCCATCCGTTACCACATACTCTTGCACGAAAGAGATCACTGATTAACATTATCAAAAACGAAAGAATGATGAGCGGATACAATCCGTGAGCACTCGTGAATTGTCACGTGGTACGCTAATTATAGTGAAGTGACTCGTGAATGCGAAGTCACGTCACGAAGTCACCTCACTGAGCACTACGGATGTAGCTCTAATCCACGAGCAGAGAATGCATCACATATCCACCCTCCTACTCGTCAGTAACGATAACGTGCAAAGATGAACACGTCACAATTACCACCACATCAGAAGGCCGAATAATGACAGCGCGCGCGACGTGTAAAAATGTAAATTATATGGCATATACCAGTCTCACCCATATTATACTGAACGCCAGTACCACTGCGCCGCTTAAAATATATACCTCATCAACTATTAGCAATAAACGGATCATCAGAACATGCTTAGCGGTCCAGCCTCATACAAGTTTAGTTACGTATACTGTGCGGAGGAATCGACATAGAGGAGTTATCAACCTAATAACTATTACCACTACTACGCAGATACAAATCTGACTACCCCATTAGACTATGAGATCAATGGAACTAGTACAACCACCGCAGATGCACACAATGTGCGGATAATAGTGAATATCATATAGAAAGTATATACGCACTCACGACGACGGAACAAGAGCTCCAGCACACACCAACGCACATGTATACACACTCAGAGCTACAGCTACAATAGATAGTTAATCAATAGCAGACTCGTGAAGAGACGTGCATAGTCAATAACAATCATGAGCGTAGCCCGTATTGTCCGCCAACTCCCCTCTATTCCGGAGAGAGCATATGTGTTAGCTCCAGACGTCGACCTCTGCTAGCGGCTGAAACTATTAGCTCCATTTTGGCCAATACAGCAATAAGAAGGCCACACCAGATAGAGTAAAGAACGAGCCAGCTACCCGCACGCTATAACTATACAGTACCCGTAACATACATCGACGAGTAGTGCGACCGCGTGCGACTGAGATAAGCGCAAGCCGTACAGCTTAGCGACCACGAAGCAAAATCTAGACTCGCACGAGAACTGATAAAACTGAGAGTGAGTGCGACAGGGAACTGTCACAACCGGACAGTGGACTGACCTATGGACAAAGAGATATCGAGGAAGTGTCTGAATAAAAGTGGTCTCTAGTAAACAACCTACGATCATTTCAGAGCAACTCATCACCTCGCGCGAGATATGCTCCACCATCTATCGCTGTTGAGCTCCTCCTTGCTATAGCCCTTCGTCATAGGTGAGCTGATGTCTAATACTTTATTAGATGAATGTGGCATAGTGATGATGAACATACTGTAAGATCGATTGAAACGGCCCCGCGTACGGAATCGCTAGCCTCCCGCAACCTTCGGTAAGAGACATTTTGAGAAAGAGCCTCTTTGAAGCCCTTTCATCTCACCGAAAGTAACTCCCGTTATTTTGTGATACCTTATATCAGACCTCTTCTGCAGACAGGAGTAAAATATATTGTTTTATATGTTACGTTGTGCTTTGTCTATCAAGGGTTTATTATTTTTCTGAAACTACCCTCCTTTTCAATTAAGTGATTTTGTTGATACTACGCTCTTACAGAGTAGTTATAATATATAGTGAGTGATACGAGTTCTTCCTTGTAAAGATTGAATTCCTACGGTATCATCACCCCATATACTCCTTCCATCCTCCTTGAATCTTATCCCTACCTAATCCTAACCCCTTTTACAATGGCGCAATATTTCTCTTATAAAATAATATATATAATGTTTATATATATACTTAGTATATAATAGTTATATATATATATCGAATAAGAGTAGGAACTGCTACTTTGTATAATTTTTTTTATCTTATTAAAGTGAAACTGCTATCCCTCCTGCCAGAAGTCTATTACTTAAACTATCTTTGTTCATTGTAAAACGAATGGTATAGCATCGCGAGTGTGGTGTGGAGTGTGTGGGCGAGCACTTTTTTTAAACGAGTTTTAATAAAACAATTCGCGGTAATGAACAAAAGGAGCACTGTTTTCCGCAAGCAGATCAAATCCTATTCCTTCCCATGAGATTTCACTGGAGCTCTTGCCAAAATAAACTGCAAAGAGTGGAGTGTTCGCTTCTTATTTTTTCTTTCTCGGAAAAAATATGTTTTTCGACAAAGAATAACATCAAACTGAAGCGTTTGACTTCTCAAATTTGCAGTGCGTAAAGCTTTCCTCGATCGAGGGCCAAGTTAACTTTTGAAAAGCAATCTCCCCCCCAATTGGGAAAATCTTGGTAGGTGAGGCTACCAATATACACATGTCAAAAAGAGAGGAAGAGAACTCTGGATTTATCTCTGATAGTACTATCTCTTACGCGTTCTTCTGTTTCATCAGCTCGCAGCTCCCTGATTAGTTTGGAAAACTCGGTAATTGCGTTTTTGTTTAGGGTTTAAGACGCAATGTCATCATGTTACGTACAAAAGTCGTAACCTATTGGGTAATAGCTGATGCGCAATAATGGCTCAGGTCTTGGTTCTTTGTGGAAGTTCACCGCGCCCTCTTACGAGGGTTAGGTTAGGTTAGGTTTAGGTAGGTTAGGTTATGTTGGATTCGTTAGAGAAATTAAATAACCAGATTTTTTTTTTCAGCAGGGAACAGAGATCTTGCTCATAGCGCGGGATTATGAAGTCGCTTCCTTCCCCATCGGATGTTCGAATTTTCTTCTCTCCGAATTGGAGAGATTTGGGAAGAGGGAACGGTTCGAATCTTTGCAGTTGCTTTTGTGATACTTGACTTTTCCACCTTACCCCTCCCTGGTGCTTAAACGCGGGGAGATCTTTTTTTTTATGGCTAGGCATGTTATAAATTCTCTTCTGCCCGTTTCTTTTTTTTTTTTGTTGTCCCGCTGGTAGATAATTATTAATTAGGATTAAATGGAACGCTCTTATTTCACAAAGAACTTAGCGTACTTTTACAAACTACGGCCAGATTTCTATCACCGCTATTCCTCTTATGTTAATAACAGTCGAGAGCATAGTAGATCTGATACCAAACGCACTTAAGACTTTATTTTGGTTTTAACAAAATTGTACATATTGGGCATTATCTTTTATTGCCCTTTGCTAATTCACAAGTAATTAGAATGGGTCACATTCTTACTTAGCACTTTTAATCTGGTATTTGTTTGACACTAGTCCAACTGAATTCAAAATACAATCACCCACGTATTTTTTCTTATATGTTTCGTCTGTGCCGCCCCTAGATCAGATAAGAGGGTTTTTCACTCTACTGGGTGTCCACCTAAACTGATAGTTACAAGATGTAATGAGATACATATGTTATCGTAGTTAATGATTATTTTAACGTTGGCCCTATTTAAAACGTACTCACCTATGAACGTGTGATAGCCAAAATAGAAGATAGTTTTGGGAATAGGCGAAACGCTCGGTTTATGTTATTTTCATTAGTATTTTCGGCTTGTATTCTTGTTATATGCACTTTGTTGATCTAAGGACCACAATTTTAAGTATCTTATGTAACTATTTGTTCAAAAAAAGAAAAAATATTTATTCTAACAATTCAAGCACATTTATTTTGTTTACCGCAATCGGGTCTCAGTTTGTACTAACACTTACAGTTATATATTCCAGAGCAGGAAAGTGCAAGACTCGTTCGCCTCTTCACCGACCTAATAATTTTCATAAACTGACAAGTATTTCCATTTGGCCACTACCCCTTGGCAACAGCGACCATCACATTCGGTTATGGCCACGTGTGATCAATAACAAAAAGAGGGTAGATTATGAAACGATTATTCGCATACGGACTTATACAAGTGTTTCTGTAACAGCTGGGGCTGTACCCCCAGAAATTCTTGCGTAGGTAGGAAGAGGACAGCATCTATCACATACTAACTCCCTTTATTAAGGGTTTCGAAGAGTGGGAACCCGTTTTCGAGTAAACCCCGAGGATAATAAATTCAAATTTAAATAAGAAAATAAAGGCTACCTAGCAGCATCCTTATCCTTTATTCAATGAAGAGTTTGTTAAGTAAAATGATACGTTATAGTATTAACTACATATTATAGATTATATTATTTTTAATTATTATTATTTTTATTTATATTATAACATAATAAAGTTCGCGCACTTTCATATAATTGTATAGGCCAATTTCGATATTATTTATTTTAGGGTCCGGGTAAACGATTCATATATATATTTGTAGGACGTTATATCAGCATATAACCGATAGGACAAAGAGATTATATTTCGAGTAGTACATACTTCCATCTACGCTTCAACCACTAGAACATTCTCAACTTACAATATATTTAATACATATAACGACTATGCATAGCTAATACTCATAAACTCTTGATATTATAAATATATATACTATACACTAAACTATAGTATAACTATATACCGGTATATGATAATATCGGTGATAATCATGAAGAAAATCGAAGGCGCCCCTGCAGACCCAACCATACTATATACTACGCCTTACCTATAATAAATATAAAAGTACTTTCTTCCTGTATAACCGAAAAGTAATAAGCAACCTAATTATAGATCCGATATTTATACCATTTTCATATTAACTCTTAGAGTAAAGGTAAACCAATCTCTAATGTGCTACAGCAGGGAAGACAAGATCCAAAAAGGGAGATACCAACAGACAATGAACCCCCCACTCGGCTCCTATCGAGATATTAGGAGCCGAGACAACAATGTCTCTTATCAATAAGCCATACACTCACCTATAACATATATATATATATATATGTCTGGTAATAAACGATATACCATCAGATGTTACATTATAGAATCACAACTATAAGCGATCCACAAGCATCACATCATACGCCACTCTTATCAGTATACATAGTCGCTCTGAAACGCACCAGCTAAATTATAATATATTGACTCATTACTAAGCAGCCTTCGTTGTCATCACAACACCCTAACATTATAGTTACTCAGCCTTATTACCAATGTCAACAATACATAATATAAGTTCTATCGAGTACTATCCACCCTGATAACAAAGTATTACATATTGTATAGCAACAATACCATATGTATTCAAAGATGTATTAAGTTGGTATATATATACCAATATATTATATATGTATCATATGGACTCCTATAGTATAACGAACAATGTATGTCAAGCGGAGCGACCTCACACTGAGGACAGATCTGCTAAAACCTACCACCATATTATAAGTTATACTGCATTATAAACTACTACTATATATATATACTAGTGTTGAATTATCTTAATAATAATATATAAAGATAATGTTATCTCTTACATAGTGTATACTAAGTATAGTCAATAATTATAAAAATACTTATAATAATAAATTCAATTCATAAAATTAAATTAAGTATATTAACTAATAACCAATAACTAATAATTAATTAATAATAATAATAATAATAATAATAATAATAATTAATTCAAAATAATAAAATAACTAATAATAATAATAATTTAAATACACTCATAACTTATTTGACATAATGATCGTCCGTGGCTATCTAAATGACAAATTGATTAACGCACTAGCAGCTAACATAATATGGCTGATCCCAAAGAAGATTAGCAAACTACACTCATCTGCTATTACACAAACACTCAAGCATACATCCTCAGATGTCTAAGAACAACCGGCACGAGCACAAAGCGACCACAAGCATCCCAACAATGCAAAATAACAACGCTAAGACTCACACAGCCAGTTCTTAGATAAACAGATGTTATTACGCTGTGTCTAATAGTCACAACACGACACGTCACACTAGCACTCACACACTCAATCTCTACACGCGGTACACAAATCAATCTGATTTCTAACAGACGAAGTATAGAGCGTCTGCAACAGCTATATATAGGACACTACCACACGACACAGTGCCGCACTCTCTATGGACGAATTACGACACGAGATACCCCAGTATCGCACGCTGCATAGTCTATCCTCTCACCTCAGACCCAATTCTGATATTGTTTAATCATATAGTCCGTATTTTAGCTGACTGTAAGGAAACATCTTCTCGATGTTCTCTCCACTCGCGAGGTGAACTCAATACAACGCACACTTTCGCGGTTCAATGTGTGCATCTCAGTTCATCTAGCATCGGCTATAATAAGTGTCGCAACACCACCCTCTAACACAATTGAATAGATACTCTCGATATGCACACACGCGCGCTATACGAATTCACTCTCGACAATAACAAGATTGTCACTTTGAACTTAAGTGTTCACTATCATTTTGTTGAGGGTAATGAATAAAATTTTTCGTTTTATAGTTACTACCTATCTACTAGTAAGGCGCACCCCCCTCCCCACTCACCCTACAATAATATACCTCTCACTCACTCGTATATGAACTCACCATAAACCACCAAGTCTCGAATAAACAACTCACAATAGGATAACTAGGTCTCGTATGTATTTGTGACGAAGAATAATCTCTCGTCACACGGTAATACGATATAACGAATATTCTGCTTCACTCATTAAGTTCTCAGCATCACCCTACCGCTCGTTGTACATTCTGAGAAGATTTGCTCAACCTGAAGCGATGGTCACCTAACTCACTAAAGATTTATAACAGTGACTCTTAGCTGTGTATTCACACGGATAAGAATGGTCAAAGTAGAAATAAAATAAGAGCAGATCAACGCTAAGCCTAATACCTCAGTAGATTATATATAAAGTCTGTCTTACTCACCAGTATGTACTCATGGCGCATAAGACTCGCATATAAGATGTAGCGAACAGAGAATTACAGAAGGAGTGCGATGTTGAAGGATGGTACATAAGATAACAGTAATTCCGTCGATCGGTAATAATATATATATGCAAGAGGATACAAATCCTGTTTACATCTTTCTTCCATCACTCATATTAACCTTAAAGAAAGATGAGAATAGCAGTCTCATAACGAAAATAGAACTAACTCCTACTCGTAGCGAGACTAAGCGTCCTCGTTTACTTCTGTGAAGGAACAGACACGAATAGAAGCTTTGTGACAAAATAGTCAATTCCACAAACAAGACATAACACACAAAATAGAAATTATATTTATTTATAGTCAAAGATGCAAATATCTCGCCTCTCCCTCCTTGACAGAGAACAAAAAATACACTATATTGAGATACGTGAAAAAATCATGCGTCGTAGGCTTATTAAACGAAAATGCCAGGAGAATAGATAATACAAAAGATCACAGAATTTAAAAATACAAAAGAAATTGATAGGGTGGGCTCGAGTAGCCGTACGGGGGAACGTAAGGGATGACAGTTTTCATGCCTCTGCGTTAGGGGAGGAGAGACGGTAGGAACCCACGCGACACCCAAAACCAAAGAGCGGGGTGTTCCGGAGACCGCTGCCCCCGGAAGGGGGTGAAATGAGTCCTACCTGTATACGATTCCACCCGGAATGGACGAGAGACCTCCACTCCTGCCATCTCAGCGGTCTAGGTTGCGGGTATATACTTAACACTTTCCACCTTTATTTTGATAAAAAAAAATGAAAAAAAAATGCAAGAATCTCAAGGAGTCTCGTATTCAACCAGTTATAATTCGTAAGACCTTATTGAAAGTCATTTTTTAATATTGGGTCCAGTTGCTACCCCGCTTTAAATTGTAAATTTCTTGAAGATTTTATTCAATTGTCCAAAAATAAATCAAAGTGGCACTAGAAATGATTAAAACATTGGATTATAAAAAAAAAACCAAAAAAAAAAAATTCCAAAACTGACGGACGGTCTTAAAACATAACAGGTCCTATATATTTATATATATATAATTATACTACTGTGATCTAAAGATATACTCATAGTCTACTCAAGATTATGATTAAGATATATTGTTATTATTCCTAAATAGTATAATTATTATTATAATAATACAATAATTGTGTATATGAAAGATCCTAACTTAGTTTACCATGAAGTAGTAATGATATGTAAAAAAGATTATGATATAGTTATAAATAGTATTAAAGCATAATTAATAAAGAATTAAGTAGCTCATAAGTAGATCAAATGTTATAATATTACCTTGGTTTATTATAATCAGTATTTATTAGCTGTATTGATATTAAGAATGTTATTCAAATATGCTAACAAATATATCGTTTGATTACAATCCTTTACTGATATTAATATTATATATAGTATATAATATAAATTATTAATATAAAATAAATATAGCTACTTGGGCACAACACTTTGCTTGTGCCAATTAGAAAATCGACAAAGATCAGTGGTTAATAGCTGAAATAAGTTAATCACATGTACATGTTAATTGTAAGTGGAATTATTTTTTTCTTTTGTACTATTAGGTACTTGTGTAAACGTATCTTATCAAAATTATTTATGCCAATAATGACGCCAACAGACGTATATTATATATATATATAAATATTAGTAAAGGTAAAGAATAGTTAATATTCGTATCTTCAGCAAAAAAAAGTTCATAAGATATAGATGGTTAGATATAAAATTATAAGTTATATATAAATATATATTGTATATTAGAGAAGTAGTTATTAAAACGCTATACGATATAAAGTAGTGAAAATTAGTTTATATATAATGAATATATATACCTGTAGGGGTAATAAAACCTACCTTTAGAGGAACCACACTATAGTATAGTACTATTATTAAATATTAAGATAAATAATCAGATATGAAAGGTGTATAGTTGTACTGCCATACTATATAAGTTTTACGCTAACTATATGTATTAAGATTATACAAACGCTAGAAAGTAATTGTATAGTGGAAAATTGTGTCAAAGGATAAGTAGAAGGATATATGATTTCGATAATAATGCTTTCGTGCTTAGTCTTACTTAATGATATAGATTTCGACATTTGGACATTTCTGAGATATTTTCATAGATATATTTTTCAACATTTTCGACATTAAATAAAAGATATAATTCATTACTCACACAAATGTAATTTACACAGCCGGAGTTAAATACGTATATATATATATAAATATTATATATATAATATAATGAATAACATTGAAACGATAGACGCGTATCATTAGTTTGGATTTCAATTCCAAAAATAGAAATAAAAATGTGTTACTTGAAGTTTAATAGAAATAAATCTTCTTTATTAAAACAATAGTTTTGATAATTTTAGAAATTATACACGCTAAAAATGATATGCTGAGAAGAATAGTTAGATAGGGTATATAATTTGAGAAAGGTAAAGTGTGTTTGCTTTTCTTATATTTTCTTCGACACTAAGACTAGATGATATTCGTCCACTGATTTAAGTAAGAATATAGAGAAGGTTAAAAAGTGGAAAGATCAACATCGAAATTAATTTTGCACAAGTAGCAAGGTTATCAAATATATTTTTTCATTAGGTAACACTAGAGGTATAGATTTACATACTATATGAACGAATACTGCTATATCTACTTGAGAGAGAGATGAAGGAGATAATAGAGATATATATATTATATATAGAGAGGGAAGAGAGAGATGAATTAGAAAAGATTTTTCAAACTACTGATATAAGATATGAAGTGAAGATTAGAGTAACGTAGTATAGGATATATATATATAGATAGAGATATAGAATAATAATATAGATATATTAGAGATGAGGAGAAGGAAGCCGAATGTCATGAAAGGATAAAATTATAATATTTTCAGAATATATAATTACAATATTAGCCTAAAAATCGAATTTGTATTATTTAAGGGAGAAGATGAATAAAGGTAATGGCCCAGCTTCAGATTATACGTGTCTTAAATCCTACTATACTTTTATTACTGAGCTCTATAATATACAACTGCAAGCTTATAGAAAGGCTACTTTTGCACAATACCAATTAGAATAGATCAATGTGATTATATTAAGTAAGTACATATTGTCATTCCTTTATATTATATTACTATATAAAGTAGACTATCTATAAAAATGCGATACTCTACTAATTTATTTAAGATATTATATATATATACTATATATATTAATATATATATATAGATTATTAATATATATATTAATTATATATTAATATTATATATTATATATTAATATATATTTATATTTATAGTTATATATTTAATTATAATAAATATATATATATATATATATTATATATATTAAAATATATATATATATAATTAATATTTAATATAGATAATATTATATATATTATATATATTTAAGTTATATATATATATATAATTATATATATATATTATATATATTATATATTTATAATCTATATTATATATATATAGATAATACTTAAATTATTATATATAATATATTATATATAATTATATATATTATATAATATAATTAATTAATAATATAATATTTATAATATATATATATATTATATATTAATATATAAATATAGTATTAATATATATAATATATTATTATATAATTAAAATATATATAATATATATATATATATTATATATAATATATATATATACTAATATATATTAATTATATATATATATAAATTATATATATTAATTAATATATGTATATTATATATATATATATATATATAATTATATATATATATATATATATAATAATAAATAATATAAATATATATATTATAATATATATATATATATAATATATATATCATATATATATTATATATATTATACTTAATATATTAATATTATATATTATATATAACTATAATTAATATATGATCGTCTAAAAGAATATGCATGATAGGATAGAATAATCTTTTTATAATGTGCTTATTTTAGAAATATTAATAAATATATATATTAGTAGATATATATATACTATATACTATATATATATTAATGTACTAGTATAATATATCCTCAGGGTTATATATACTAGTTATACCGGCCGTGAGTGATAATAAATTCGCCGTGAGAATTTGACATTTTTTTATTTACTCATGAGTTTTCGGTTCCGCTCCGAATTTTTCTAAAAATTCCGCTTGAGAACTACGGTAAATACGAATAAATTTTAACTTATTAGTAAAATAAATAAAATTTAGCCTGAAAAGGGATAGAGCTATATTTATATACATAACTCTTATTTATAACCATAGCCCATCTTTTAACAATAAATATAATAGTAGCACTTGTTATAGTGATCTGTATAAGTATTCAATATAGTAGCCTATGCAATTCCTAATAACAATACCTGATACATAAAGTTAAATTTAATAAATAAGTTTACTAAAAATACCTCAAATTACTTAAGAAATTTTAAGATTATATAAGCCACTTAGATTTTTCTTTTTTTCCTTTTTTAACAACAAAACTAGACTCGCATGTGTCGCTCTATCACTTATCTTATTCAAATAACTATATAAAAAACTAAGTAATCATTAGCTATAAGTAAATTTCTTTTCTTAATTGTCTAGTACTCATTAAGATTTTCAGTGATACTTATGGCATAATCTAAGTTTATTGCAAAATATATGACTCTGTTCCTTCTTGAAATAATCGATCATTCCGAATATCATGCCTGATACCTTCGTCTCATGTACTGTTAATCATGAACCTAGTTAATCCTCATTATCTACCTTTACAATTATTTGCTATCTCAAGTGACATTACCATTTTCTATCCTCAAATTCTCTCATGTCAGTAGAAATAATACTCATAAGTTCACGTTATATATAAAAGTAATCTTGTATGTATTACTCTAGTCTTATAACTATCAGTATATTTAAAAACAATTTAATCTGTTTATTGATAAACTTCATCAAGTGTATCCTTATATTACTCTAACCTTTTTTATATTCATTAATCTTAACATCAATGTCCATGTCTTCAGCTCTTCTTATATTCTTCTGCCTGTATCTCCTCAGTAAGTATTATGGAGGAATATGACTATTAGAAGAGTCTCAAATAAATGTAGTGTAAAAAAATTGTATAGATTATAAATTATAATTTTAGTCATTATATTTAATTAAGTTTTCCAGTAACCATGAGAAATATAGTATTATTACTCATAATAATATACATTAGATATATTTTTTCATATATTTATTAATATAAAAGGTACCGTCTTTCCAGTTATAGTGTCAAAGTACGTTCTCATGATTGAAGTCTGTGGTGCGTATAAGTATACTAACGTACTCTGCCACAACAGTATGCTGATTCATTCGTAGTGAATCAAACTAGAGTGTACGTTCCACCGTGTATTAGACATCGCGAATTGGTACTGAAGTGGCGACTTGCAAGAGTGTGGATCCAAGTCTCTTTGTATTCTTTTAGGTTCATTGCAGCTTAAAAACTGGAATGATTGATGTTAAAAAAAAAGTCATCCATACTTTATTTAATATGACAATGTGTTTCTTTGAAAATAGGCTAATATCCTTTCTCCATATTTAGGGATTTCTTATGCGTTTTGTTATGAGCAGAGTAACAGACAAGAAAACTTGTGTTAGTCCTGCTAAAATGATCAGTTTCCAACGTTTCACTTTCACTTTGATTCCAAGTGCATCGCATACTGCAGGTATATCTGAATGGATTATGTTGGAGGTGATTACTAATTCGAGTTCATCGTGAATTTACACATAGACTTCAAATAGTGATTTTTAATATCCAGTGAAATATGAATAATCAGTGGAATATAAATATCTATATGCAATGTGAGAGTACACCAGGTCCATTTTTTCCAAACTCGCTGGTAAGCCAGAGTGCAGTTTAAGAAATAAATAAGTCGTTTGAATTATTTAGCTCTCATATATATATATATATAGTTATTAATGATTAATCTGATCAGCTTTAGACTCAAACTTCTCGAATTAACTGCTGATTTTACTAAATATTTTATCTGTATGAAGTTATACGGTAACTAATTTTATACTCTAACAATTATATTTTGACTATACTATAGGAATAAGATTTAATTTTGGAGTTATGATAGATGGCTTTAATTCGATATTAATCCTCATCTTATACTATATCTTGAGGACTAGTGGATATGGAGCTATGTAGTTACTCTAATTTAGCATACGAATATAAAATATATCTAATTATTTATTACTGTGTATTTGGGTAGTCATTTGATATGCCATAATATTTTATTGGGGAGAAACTAAGAAGAAACTCTCCTAAAATAACTCTACTATAATTCATACGTGAGCTTGGATCTTTATAATGCTCTTTTTGTGTGTATTCCCCTATGTTCTAGATAAATACATAAGACTCTCCCTTATATATATTTATACTTAATAAATTTTAATATGGGACTTACACATATTCTCTTCCATATGATGTATTTTCCAATATGTTTCATTGATATATAAGTGGTTCAGTTGTACTAAATATAAGATTTTATGTTGTAAAGTTATATAAATATATCTTATTATTTTATTTACATTTCTTTATTATAGTTATAAAAGGAAGTTCAATATAAGAAATTCCGGGTCCTAGGCCGGAATTCCTCATAAGGTCATATCGAGATTTATTTTTTGTTGATTTCCGGCTTAATTCCCTAGGTTCCCGGTTCACCGGTAACATTGTGAATATTATTAAGTCCCCTCCTCGGATTTACTACCCCATTTGTTATAAAATAAAATCGTTATACTGATTGCCGAAACTTATATTATAAATTTAACGGATGCACATAGGTATATATTAGTATATATATTAGTGATATACTATTTATATATATTTTATTATATAAATATTATATTTAATATTAAATAATTAAACCATTATTTTTATTAAATATATATACTTGTATTTATTTTACGAAAATTAATTGATTATATATTATAAAGCATAATATAATAATATAATATGAACCATAAATGGTAATATCTTAACTTTTAGGGAAAAGCCAAACTAAAAAAAAACGATCATAATTAAAATACTTATTATTATACTTATATATTTAAATATTTAAATATCTGATAAAATTATTTTTTTTATTTGCTAATTATATTTAATTAATTTAATACCAGACAATTTTAGTTATTTTATATAATATAAGAATATATTATTTTATTTTAATAAATTATTCAAATATTAAATAAAAATAGTATATTATTAAAATAACTAAGGGGAGTATAGATAAATTATAAAATTTTCAATTATTTATATAAATAATATATAGTATTATCGCACTAGGGAATATAGTGATATATAAATAGAAGGAATGTTCCTACTATTAACTATTACTCCTATCTTAAGTACTTAATTATAATTATCTATCTATATTTTCTCAATAATATAACTAAATAAGAGGTTCATACTTATATATTAATATATATATATTATATTATATCCATATATACTACTATATTATTTAATATTAATATATAATATATATAATATATATTAATAATTATATTAAAGTAGCCTAGTATGTAAATTCCTTATGCAATAAACTTTTCTTATTTAGTAATTTTGTGATGTTTGAATAAGGTTTATTACTCTGCAGTTTAAGCTAATCTTTCGCACATATGCAGTGTTATTTGGTTTACTCATCAAATATGATGAAACTTTTCTTCTAGTCAACCACCACTTCCTCCTCTCACTCACACCAATCCTCCAAACTCTTTGTAGCCACCGGAACTACTTCAGTACATGCACTTTTTATGAACTGTTTAGGAAAATAGTACTTTCCACAGTTTCCACAGTCATTTTAAATGAAAATAATGAATAATAAGTTCACATGCAATATACGCCGAGAAGTTTATGATAATCTTCTCTCATCGAATCAACGGGATATCTAGTTAACCCACTGAAACTCCGCGTTGCTGAGTTAACATGAAACACGCGGCGACTTTATCAACTAGTAGCCCAAACCTATACGTTATCCATATTCCCTTACCAACGGATCTAAGAAAGTTACGCTTCCAGTGTATTTTTTAAAGCACCCGGTTGAGGAGAGCTCGTATGAGTCTTTTTTTTTTTGTCGTCACGACCTCTTTCTTTCTCTAGGTATTTAAGGACTTTTCTAGGATCTTCTTTAGGATTTCTCTATGACTTTAGTCTTAGCCGATATGTTTTCATTCATTGTTGTAGTTTGCTATAGCCTGGGACACTCTCCCTTTTACTAGTATCTACTCATATATCTCTTCAAATAGACTCCCATATAAAATACTATATACATTATAAATATTCATTCAAGATTTTTAACACTATTTGTCTTATATTAATATCTAGAATCACTTTATGTCATTTTTTTCTTTTGATCACCATTTATTATTTAGTGTCAAGTCAATTATCAACCAGTGTGATGGAACTAGTAGTTGAACTTAGTTAAGCAATTTCCAAGAGTACCTTTGCTACCATAATTTCTTCAACTTCTGTGGAAGGTATCAGTTTGCTTACTTTTAAGGACGGAGATGGAGGGCATGAGAATTTTGGTATCGACTGAAACAACCACTAACTAAATGTCTAACAACCCATGTTTTTATAACCTCAAAATTAAGACTGTTAGTTCCGAACATAAAATCATCGCATTGCAATTTTGTATTTTGCATTTTATTCGTATTTTTTGAATGAATTTCTTAATGTTATGAAATGAGATAAATGAGACATTGACCTGATAAATTGAGAGAATTCCCTTCCTTTTTAAAAAAGCTTACGACTATGAATAAATTATCATGAGTATACTACGATGGAGGTTAGTAGATATTATGTGAAATGTAGATATAACTTACTTGAATATGGTATACTCTAAATAACATAGTTATGAGTAGTTGATATTGTGGGTGATAAATGTAGGGCGATAATCGCTTCGATTGCGCAAGTGTGCTCTTGCGTGCACTTTGATTTTTATTTTTGTAACGACGAAATTGATATAGTTTTCTCATACATACCTTACCGTATTCTAATATCTCCTAAACTCAAGTTTAATAACAATATTTATATATATTTTAGTGAATATTTTAAATTTACTAAGGAATTGTAGTATAATTAATAATACCTTTTATTATTATATATTACTTATTAATAATATAGATATATTTATATTTATATATAATAATTATATTATAATATTATATTATTAATATACCAGTATATTAAATATATATATTTATATTATATTATATAGATATATATATAACTATATATAAATATATATATATATATATATATTATATGTATAATTAATATATATGATATTATATTAACTTATATATATATTAATGTATTATAATAAATATATTATATATATATATAATTATTTTTAACGACTAATCTTTCCCAAAGAGTTATGTTTACTGAATTATATTATCCCATATAGATTATAATATTATAACGTATACTAAGTAATGTAAGCCTCCTCCGTGGTACGTGAATAAATTATGAATAAGTGGCAATAGGCTTAGATTTATCACTATATAGGCTACTACTAATTATTCTATACATACTAATAGTTTTTAGGACCTATTTAATGATAAACCTAATGCTCCTCAAAATTAATATATTATTTAGCATTATTTAGCAACCAACAGTAAATTATTTCCTACATTGTTAGTAAATTTTTATATTAGTCAAAAATTAAAATATAAATAAATTCCTAAGCTATATTATATATATAAGGTATAGTCGCGGTAGTAGGTTACCTAATTACCCGACACATCCCCTACTACGTAGGGCAGTGTATGAAAACATCTATACATACCCTTAAGCCTTCTGTCCCCCGTCGGCCTTACGAGCCCTCCTAAAAAAAACTTAAAAATTATTATCCAAAAAAAATAAAACAAAATTATATTCATATATCCATAATTATTATAGGGTGGCTCGATAGCCGTAAACGTTATTATAAATTATAGTTAGGAGTAGATCAGATATAGGTATGATGGGCGCCGTTCATACCCCGAGATATATAGGCGTGAAATGGTCGTAATAAACCCCCGCGACACCCATATTAAAGACTCTAATAAGAGCGGTATACGTAGTAGTGTATGATTTGAACAATTATTTTTTACTATCCTGATACATATATATATAGAGGGCGGTAGATTGTCCTCATATTAACCCCGTCAGTATTCCTAACCGGTATATTATATATATATATATGATATATAAATTATATATATATATAGATGGCCAAGGAATACCAATCCGACTCCTGCCAATTACATATTGCTGATAGTTTACCCATTAAGGGTATTCCTACTTAGTTAAAAAAAAAAAAAATTCACTTATCAATAAAAAAAAAAAAAAAAAAAAATTATAAATCTCCAATCCTTATTAAGATATCAATTTAAGCGGCTGCATTTACCTACTAATTATATTATTAATAATTTGTTTTACTGTAGTAGGATATACCTGCCGTTCTCTTATATATTAATATATATATTGTATGTGTGTGTGAGCGCGTGTGTTCGTGCGTGCATTGTGACATGGAGTAATAAAACGGCAATATTATTATTTGATCAGCAAATATATATGCAAATATAGAAACGATAAAGTGTAAATATTGAGAAGATTAGATTTAAACTAAAGCAACTTTTGCATATTACTGTATATACTATATATTACTATATATACTATATATGATAAGCAAGTAATATATTTGTTTTTAATTATTGAAGTCTGAATCTACAAAATAAAAGTAAATTATAATTTATATGTAACAATATTGTTTTAAAGAACGCGAAAACTTGAGTTTAATGTATAAGACTGTGGAGCTGGTTCTAATCCTGCTCCGGTTATGTTAAAATATATTTTTTTTAAATAATAATTTTAGTTTTTTTTTTGCCTTCGGCTTTAATATTATTTTTTACTCTCTTGATTCCGTTTTCGTGGCTCCGGTATAATAATAGAATAATCAATTTATTAAATAATTAAACCTATTGTAGAGAGTGTAATTGTAGCTGTTTGGATCAATTACTTTATTAAAGTTTAGATGATAATAACAATAATAATAATAATAATAATAATAATAATAATAATAATAATAATAATAATAATAATAGATACTTAAAGTATTCTTAATCCTTACTTTGCACATTAGAGAACATTTGTCCTATTCCTTCTGATTATGTATTTATTATAATTTTTATTCATTCCTCTTGTCCTTGCCATGTTTTTATTAACTTTTTCTTCTTCTTCTTCTTCTCCTCCTCCTCCTCTTTCATTGTTGGGGCAATTCCTCCTTCCTCTTTACTCTCTTTGTTCGATATTAATAGAAGAAAATCGAAGTCGATGTTGAAGGTAACTTTTATCCAGAGCGACTGCGACGTTTTTTGGTTCTATTTATTACCTATGTGCGAGTTAATTGTGTGTGCGACTATTTGTGTCTGCGGTGTTGAGATTCGTTCGTTTGTGCGCAAATGTTTATATTTTTAAGCATATAAAGCTCTACTTTTGTGATAAGGGGAACGTAGTGCGATAAAGACGTTCTTAAGTGTTTAAATAATCCATAAATTTTCTTTTCAGTTGTGCTTTTGTTACTTATTTAGGGTGAGTGAAAAATGTGCAAAAAAAAAAAAATAATATATATATATATATATATATATATATATATATATATATATATATATATATATATATATATATATAGTACGTATTTAAGTATATATATATATATATATATATATATATATATATATATATATATATAGAGCGAAGTAGGTGATCACCCCGCGAGTGTAAAGATTATACAGTTCATATGCTAAAAAGTTCAAAATCTTTTGAAATTCTTTAAAAGATAATGTAAGTGGGATTTGGGATTTCTAAACTGTAAACGTTTATGCTTTGAATACTATAAATCTGCAAGTGCACCAATGCTGTAAATAAGATGTGTACTCTGGAAATGAAATATTTTTTACAGCTAGTTATATAGTTTTTTGACATTCTTTACTATGTAGCTAGGACATGACAAAAAAAATCCTCTCTCTCTCTCTTCTCTCTCTCTCTCTCTCTCTTCTCTCTTTCTCTTTCTTTCTCTTTCTTTCTTTCTCTTCTCTTCTTTCTCTCAAAAAAAAAAAAAAAAACTCTCTCTCTCTCTCTCTGGATTTAATTTGATTTTTTTTTTTGGGGTATGAAGGAAGAAGAATTGTAAGATCTTTTGTACTCCTGTCCAAATTTTTTTTTTTTAAAAATCGGAAAAAGATATATCAATCGATAGATAATGAAATAGTATTTATTAATTACAAACGTATTATATATATATATATATATATATATATATACATATATATATATATATATATATATATATATATATATATATATATATATATATATATATATATATATATATATATATATATATATATATATATATATATATATACACAGTGGTGTATCCAGAATATTGGGGACCAGATAAAAATAGTTTCATATATATATATATATATATATATATATATATATATATATATATATATATATATATATATATAAATATATAGTTATAATACTACTTAAACGCAGATATTTAAATTTATAGAAGATTTTTTCCCTTGGTGACCTTCAATATTTTCTAGTTGTTAACTCATGGGAGCGATAGTAAAATTATTTTATTTTACTCTTCGTCAGCGGGATTCGAACGTTGGACTCCGCGTTGCTGAGTTAACAACAACCGAATCTTCTATATATATAAATATATATATATATATATATATATATATATATATATATATATATATATATATATATATATATATATATATATATATATATATATATATATATATATATATATATATATATATATATATATATATATATATATATATATATATATATATATAGTACTTTATATATATATATATATATATATATATATATATATATATATATATATATATATATATATATATATATATATATATATATATATTTGAACATTCTCTCATGGCTTCAAGTTTAGTTTTAACTAGATTCACTTCATTATATGCACTCACCAAATCAATAACGTGTGTCTGCAATCGTTTTGAAAGATTGTATGTTAAACTTAATAGTCTGTTTAAAACAAATAAGGAAACCAGAAAAGATGCACTATAAACATTGTTTAGAATTAAGGTAGCTTTTTTTGACTGATCTCCAACTTCACATTTTATTTGTTCTAAAGCTGCTATTATCGGGTTTATCATCTCTTTAAATAATAAAACCGATTCATGCCGTTGGCACCAGCGAGTTTCGCAAACTTTTTTAATCTCTTCTTTTTCTTCAAGAACTTTTGTCCTCTTAGCACTTGCAAGAAAAAATGTACAACATTCTGATATTATTCCAATTGCACTTCGAATATTCTGAACTTTAGAAGCGTCTGTGAGGCATAAATTTAAGCAATGCGAAACGCAGTGAGTATAAATAGCTTTGGGACATTTTTCCTTTATTACTCTCTGAACACCCCTGAACTCACCACTCATTGCTGCTGCACCGTCATACCCCTGTCCTCTTAGATTATTCATATCCAAACCAAGTTCAGTTACTTTTTCTTCAATTAATTTTGCAAGACTTATTCCCGTCAAATCATTTACTGAGACGAAACACAAAAAATCTTTGACGGTAAGAGTATCAATATGAACGTAATGCACACAACACGAAAATTGTTCCTTGTGGGACACAACGGTCGTCTCAATGGATAAGAAGACAGTAAAAAATTTACTTTTATTTATGTTTTGCATAATTTTAAGTTGAACGAGGTGCGCAAATGACTGAATTAAAGCATTTGGGACTGTGGAACTATTATACATGGTATTTCTGGTGGAACTGGTATACATGGCATATATATATATATATACAGTGATGGGCACGGTACATGAAAATTGCTTGGGCGATACCGTACATCGATACTTGTAAATTCTCTTGGGCGATACCGATACTCGGTACTTTGAAAAAACGTTTGGGCGATACCGGTACTCTGTATTGTATCGCCGATACATCGATACATCGGTACATTTGAAGACATAAACAAAAAATGATAAATAGTTTTTCGAAAAATAGTTATACACATAATACATTCTATTACTGTTGATGTAGTTTTTATGTCGATTCGCTGCTTCTTCATCTGTAACTTTTAAATTGTATAAAAATTAAAGTTAAACAAAGGTAAAGATTTTGAAATTTGCATAGAAACGAAAATTTAAAATTGCTGTCACAGTGAGCAAGTTCAAAAAATTTCCCAGAAGTTATTAATTCGGACTTACACCAGTTTGTTGCATTAATTTTTTTGAAATGTTCTTCGGAATCTTTTGGAACTAATGAATCACTTTCAGTATTACATTTACTCATTGTTAAAGTTAATTTGAAAAATAAAACTTCAAAAAATATTAAATAAAAATTACAAACAAATTGACAAGCCTAACTTCTTCAATCAACTTGCAATAAGAGACTGCGAGTCTGAAGTCCGAACGGCATAAATTTTGAATGTACGATTGCAGGAATAAACATATTGGAACACGTTTCACTTAAATGATATATTGAACGAGAGAATTATGAAACAATATATATATATATATATATATATATATATATATATATATATATATATATATATATATATATATATATATATATATATATATATATATATATATATATATATATATTAGTGATGGATCGAATAACCGCAACTGCCCTATTGGCAGATAATTAAAGATCCGCATCCGCGCTTTGATAATCAACTTTATAAAAAAAAATACTTAAGATGAATCTGAACGCAGTAGCACAAAATGAGTTGAAGGCAATTCAAAAAGGGCTTGATATTCTATATCGTACTGTTATCAAAGACGTTCCAACTAACTGGAATAGTACACTTCATATGATGGAAAGAATGGTATTGCTCAAAGAACCTCTTGCTATGTACGCTAGTTCGTATTCCAAAGTTAACATTTTTACTAATGTGGAAAATGACATCATATCACACTGCATTAACTATTGAACCATTAGAATAAATTACCAAAGAATCAGAGCCTCTACAGCTTCTGGGTTCGCGATGTTATAATTAATAATATAATTCAACGCTATGAACTATTTTGAACCATCTTCTCAAATGAAATGATGACGGTTAAAAAAGAATGAAAGACGTGTTAAAAATCCTTTAATTCAGGCGCTGCTTTGGTTTTGTGGAAATTAATGACCTTCATACTAATGCAATTCTACTAGACCCCGTAATAAAAAGCAAGTTTTTAACACAATATGAACAAAAGTTAATTCGTCAATTTGTGTTGCACTTAACTGAACAGTATTACTTAAGCGAAAACGCAGAACCAACACCTTTCGCTGGCAAATCAATAACAGATTCAATGGAAGAATTTATACAGTCCAGTAGTGATGAAGAAACACACAACCAAAAGATGAAGTGCAAATGATTGAAAACTATCATCAAGAAAAACGATTGGATACAAAATTGGAAAGTTAAACAAAATGTTTACCCACGCTTGAGTAAACTTGTAAGGAAATACTTGGCCTGTCCTGCAACTAGTGTTCCAAGTGAGAGTATTTAGCAATGCTGGGCTAATATATGATGAAAAGAGAAACAGACTCTCAGCAGAAAAGGCAGAAAATTGATGTTTCACAACCTTTCTATATTTGAATTTCAATACTAGAGCAAAAAGTATATAATCCATTGTAAAATCTCTTTCATAGTATATATAATATATATATATATATATATATATATATATATATATATATATATATATATATATATATATAGTTATATATATATATATATATATATATATATATAAATGTACCGATTAAAAGTACCGAATTTTTCGGTATCGGTACACAAAAAAACAAGTGGGCGATACCGATACATCGGTACTTTAGCAACAGTGTTGGCGATACCGATACCGGTACAAAATGTATCGCCCGATACAAGTACCCGGTACATGTATCGCGGTACTGCCCATCTCTTGTATATATATATATATATATATATATATATATATATATATATATATATATATATATATATATATATATATATATATATATATATATATATAATATATAGGTATATATATATATATACGGTATATATATATATATATATATATATATATATATATATGTGCAAATATATATACATATGCACACATCTGTGTGTATATATATATGTCTATATACATACACACATTTTATATATATATATATGGTTTATATATATATATATATATATATATATATATATATATATATATATATATATATATATATATATATATATATATATATATATATATATATATATATAATATAGTATATATATAGTATATATATATATATATATATATATATATATATATATATATATATATATAAATATATATATATATATATATATATATATATATATATATATATATATATATATAAAAATAATAAAATTCAAATCTTTAAATTCTTATTTCATAACGATATTATATTAGCATATGATTATGAGCTTATTTAGGACTCTAATTTCCACCCTGCCCCAACTGAAAATCTAGTGTCTCGCGACTACCTTCATATAAGAACTATGCTGCTATTAACTTATATTTAAGCTAGTCCCAAATTCGACTTAAGGGAAACTTAACTTAAACTTAACTTAAACTTAACTTAAACTTAACTTAAACTTAACTTAAACTTAACTTAAACTTAACTTAAACTTAACTTAAGGTTAACGTAACCTAACTTAACTTAACCTAACTTGACTTGAAGCCTGCGGCGGGGCGTACGAGAATATTTTTTGATGTGTCGTCTGTTTGACCTGTCGACCATTTTCCCTGTCGACAATTTGGGCTAGTCCCCTTATATTTAATTAATTTGAAAAAATATATATTTTAGTGAAACCTACATAATTTATAGTATGATCAAGAAGTAAACAGAATTGAGCTTGCTTTTTAAGTATATTCATTTCCCAGCAGAAGGTTATGAGGAATTCATTATTATAATTTGTATCTCCAGAATTCTGGTGTGTCTTATTCTTCCGTTTTTAGGTATTTCCAGCTAGGTGTTCACCCCTCCCCCTCCTTAGTATCCCAGTTCCTCAAAAGTCTT
>JABUQX010011215.1:10000-19076 GCA_015478945.1 Trachelipus rathkii | reverse complement strand
ACAGACCATATAGTATCGGCACTTATACTCGTGATCAAAAAACAGTATATTAGATACGATAAAAATAGAATAACTATAAAATGTATAATTTGAGAATAACCTACATAAATACGACTAAATAGTGTTGCTAAGTGACGGTACTTACATAGAAACTGGAGTAGTCTGATTATAATACTAATACTGAGATTGACTTTTTTCTCTCTATCATTATTTGCCACACTAGCTAAGATCACAAGTCAATACTATATACAGCCCTGGAGGAAATGATATATACTATGTATAATATTAGTATCGATTAATTACATCATATAAGGCGGCTCGTATCAAATCACCGGACATACTTGAAGAATAGCTGTCAAGAGTTACAAGCAAATATACTGAAAACTTTCTGTATACACTTCCATTCCCTTGACTCAAACTTACTTCACGCGAGAGTAAAGTGGCCTGTAAACGTTGAGTACATTAGCCGGTCTTATGTACAAGTAATATGGAAAGGGATTTAGAACAACACACGAACGATAACACTCACAGTACGAGAGGCATAGGTCTCGTAGAGGGAGATATCACATACTAGTTCGCTGTAATCTCTCAACTTTTATGTACTAGTACTAACTTACGTGTAAGAAAGCTTACGAAGTCTTGATTAGTGCTGCAAGTGTATTAATATTTAGTTAGAGTTATAGGTAAATACTGACAGTGGATAATATAGGATAATGCGTAAGGACAGAGCTACCTGCTGAGTTTCTATCTTTATGATCCACATTCTTGTTCGGAGGAATAACCGTCTTATCCTAATCTACTGTTAATATTATATCACATATTACTTAGATTTAAATAACTCTCCCACTAAAAGCCTGCTCTGTGCCAATCTATGATAATTATAGATTCACTATCAGTATATAACTGTATATATAAGTAGTGTTTGATACCAGTATCCTGTAATAGTAGTAGTAACACTCACTGTATAAGTTGTAGTAAGTGGCTACTACCTATCGGCTTCTAGCCCGTGTTATGGCTTCATCTAAAAACTAATATAACACTAGAATACATAATAACCACCTAAAAGTATGACAGAATCTTATTACGATTATATATAATTAATACATTAGCATGAGACTATTTACACTACACGGAGTCGATGGACTATTATATATAGCTTCTAACTAAAAGTCATTGGATTCGAATAATAGAACTACTATCTATGGGTGGACAGGGTGTTCGAATATATATTCAAGAAGGAATTGATACGACATGATTTAAGGATTGAGGACTTAATTTAGATAGCAAGATGTGACTGTTTGAGGAAAATGAAACTAACACAACACTTCCTTACTTACAACCTAAACGGACATCTATTCCTTATGTCAGAATTAAGAGCAGAATTTGTCTGAAGTCACTATGTTACATAAAATAATAATACAAGCTCTTCCCTAGTTTCCTGGCTGTAGAAAGCAATATAGTATTCGGTTGGGATAGTCTGAGTGCAAAAGAGTCAGCCTTAAGTTTGAGCACCTAATCTTTTTGAAGGTATAGATCGTCTTGTCTTTTTGAACGACAAATGTTTAGGTAAAAATTTATCTCTGAAATATTTCATTCAGTTTTTTCAATATATATTTACATATATACATTTTATTTATAACAATTCTCATTTAAGTATTTATATTAAAAATTTTTTGTGAAGTCGCACATTATTAGCGCGAGACGTGCGGAACGTGCGGACTTGGAATAGCGGAGGTTTGATGGTCTGAATAGAGTGCAGGAGGAGCGCTAAGCGGACACGTTTTCTCGGAGGATGGCGCAGGGTGTGCTACCGGACTACCCCTAAATGAGCGGGTGCCCACCTCTGATATATATATATTATAGGTATATATATATTACTATATATAGTATATATTAGTATTATATCATATATTTTTCCTATAGTATTATATATTATATATATATATATATATAGTATAATATATATGTATATATATATGTTATATATAGTAAGTTCTTTAGCACTGCTCATTGGATTTCATTTTCAATAATAGTTTTAATATATTTTCTGCAAACAAATCAGAAGCTTCTGTATCCTTTATAAGTATAGTATATATATTAGAACATATTCATGTCATCTTCATTTGCATACTGATATAGTATATATATACAGATTATACTATATAGTATATATATATATTATATTATATACTTAACTAGTATATATATATATATGTATATATATACTATGATATATATATACTATTATATATAATAGTATATTATAAATATATATATATACTAGTATATAATATATGTACTATACTATAAGGTAATATATATATAACTACGTATATAATATATATATATATATATATATATATATATAATATAATATATAATATATATATATGATAGTATAATATTAAATTGGTAATTAGAAAAAGTATATATACTGAAGCTAGCTTTTATATATTATAATACTATATTTTATATTATATATATAATATAATAATATATATATATATAATATATATATATTATAATATATAATATAGTATAAGAGAGAGAGAGGAGAGAGAGGAGAGAGAGAGTAGAGAGAGAGAGAGAGAGGAGATGAGAGAGAGAGAGAGAGAGAGAGAGAGACCTGGGCACCATAAAATCCTTATGAAGAATGTCGATCAAAAACTTCCCGTCGATGGCAATTTGTTTAGCAGGATCTTAAAGATGGAATATCTGAGTCTCTTTTGATAAGGTATAAATACAAACGTGTATTTCGCATATAAAAATAGAGTTCTTGAAATGATATAAAACATAGAAATATTGTTTGTATCCATATTTAAAAATCATTGTTATGTGTCCATACATAAAACATTCTTGCATTAAATTTAATATTAAATATGTCAGAATTTCTATAAACAAAGTATAAAAAAAATATTATTTTAAATATATTACATATTATAATAATATATATATATTATATAATTATATATAATATTATATATATAATATTATTATATATATATATATATACTCGATCCTTAATATAAAAGTTTATATATAAAAAAAAATTTTAAAGTTTAAATACAATATTTTTTTTAAAAATTTTTTATTTCTTCTCTAATTTCCAAAAAGTGTCTCTTTATAATATTAATATTTTAAGGAAGAAAAATTCAAAATTTTAGAAGAAAAACTGTTTTTCCTTTAATATACATATATATATAGTATATATATTATATATAGTATATATATAGTAGTGTATATATTATTTATAGGTAAATAAATAACTATAATATATATATATACATCTATTAATAAGTTATATAAGTATATATATATATATATAATATATATATATATATATATATAATAATTATATATATATATAATAGTATATATATATATAATATATATATTATAATATATATTATATACTTATATATTTATTATAATATATATAAGTATATTATATATATATTAAATATATATATATATATATATAATATATATAATATATACATAATATTATTCCACTAACCACGAGTTTGATTTTAACAAGCCAATACATAGCGGATTAAAAGTAAAGAAGAGAAAACTTGGTACTCTTTAAATATATGGAAAACCTTTGTGCGATCGATTGATTCAATTTTGTGAACCAATATATTTATACAGCTCTTAAAGCTGAAAACAACTCACACATAAACGCCAAAAATATGAGTAAAACCCAGGCACACATAAATCAAAAATCCAATAATTATATATATAGATATATAATATATATATTATATACTAGTAATATATAATATATTAACTATATATATATATATAATATTATATATAATATTATAGTACTATATATAAATATAAATAATTATATATATATGAATATATATTAAATATATATATAGTATATATACTATTCAGAGCTGGGCGCGTCTTAGTAATTTTGTTTGAGTCCGATCATCGGGCTATCGGCTTTTGGGCCACCTAACTATGCGTCGTCCGTTATCCGACTCGCATTGTTTGAAAAACCTCAGTGCGTGCATCTAATCTATGGCGAGCTATTCGCGCTGATGTCCTCGGCGGATCCGTTTAGATTACCAAAAGGTAAAACTTTTGCTCGCGATAACGAAAGCATGCCTTTACATTTTTAACCTTTTATTAGATAGTAGAAACAGATTTATTTAATTGTTTTTATTAAATGTAACGTATAAATAAGTGTAAATACTTTTCATAGCTATAGGTCTCTTTCCTCCTCCATGGTCCTTCCCTGGCTGAATCCTTCCTGCAGGATGGTCCAATATTTCCTTTGAGGAAAGATAGGTCCTCAAGACCTTTTCCTCTTCAAGACGATCTCTTGGGCCTGAGGATGGTCCTCACGCGAGATGGACTGAATGATCGCGCCTTAACTGAAAGTCCGCCGCGTGAAGCGACCTCTCCACAGCTGCTGAATAATGAGGGTACTTAATATTTTTTTAAACTAAATAGTATCTAGAAGGAGTCGTATCTCCATATCTCCCTATGCTGGTTGGGGGAACAGGAAACAGCTCGGTCTTTTTGAGAGGGCACTCATCACTCCTCCATGGAGCTTTTCACGTATGAGCGATTTCACAGTCCTGTCTGCTGGCGTTGCTCTCGTACGCAATACATCTAAAAAAGATGTTACTGATAGGAGTGCGTCTGAATTGTTGGGTTCTTTTCATACTGGCTGGCCAAGCTGACGCTGCTGCTGTTTCTCAGTGTGGGTGCGCAGAGGGTTTGAGTGGAGTCCTCCCTAAGTCTTACCGGTAAGATCCACTGTCCCCGATCCTCCTCCACCATGTCAGGTGAAATGCTTTCTAAGGGCGTTCAAAGGGTGGAAGAGGGGTGATGGAGGGCAGTGGCCATGAAGGCGAGAATCCTTAATTCTGAAAAGAGGATGGCCAAACTCTTTTCATGCACTGATGGAGGGCTGTCCTAGTGGCCTTTGCTAATACACAAGAAATGACATATTTTCACTCTTCTTCGAAGGCTGGTGCTTCATCAACGCAAAGTTGGGGTAGGAAGGGTGCCCCTGTATGCTTTTCTCCCCTGAATGCCATATCGAAGACACGTAGCGCCAGCAGCTCGCATGACCAAGTGTGTTACGAGTACGTTATTCTGACTGAACAGAGTGAAAAATAATATAGTTTGCTTAGTTACGTATAAGCATAATTGATTATTAATGAAAATACGGAGCACGAGAGCGAGGTATCTGTATGGAATAGGGAGAATAGATCAAATGCCCAGTCTGTACAGATGGAAAATCTGAGGCGTTCTTGCAAGTTAGGAGATTGGTAATTAAATGAGGACGATTTAATCATGGATACGCGTGTCCTTGCGGGTAAGATAAAGACTGCCAAATTTGAATGAAGATGTTTGTAAGATGGTTTGGACATGTGGAGAAGGTGGAGAACACCATATTGGTTAAGAAAGTGTATAAGAGCACATGTGAGTGTTTTGCCTGTCGGACGACCGGAAAAAAAGGTGGATATATTCAGTTAGAGATTGTTTACGAAGTGGCGATATGAGTGTTGGGCAAGCAAGAGCGATGGTACACGGTTACAGAACAGGGATTAATGGAGGGTGTTTGGGTTTCTTAAACTTGTGATAATTTAATAAATTTTATTAAAAGTTATAAATAAAATATTAAAGAAAGACTATTATTTATTTTAAAAATATCTTATATTTAATCGACCTCTACCTCTGTGAGAGGGGAAGCCTCCTTGGCTGCCTGTGATTAGATGGTTTTATTGCATGCCATTTGGTTTTCGACCACTTACAACCTCCAGAAGGGACCATCACACTATATATAGGGAGTTCCATCCTGCCACGAATAAATAAACTTTATATGATATAATATCAAAAACTTATAAAAAATGAATTGTCTATAATTAAGGCAACAATTCTTAGCGCTAAATTTACCTTGGTTTTAATAGTAACGTAACTACTACCTTGTGCCACCAGCAGGAGTCTTCAGGTTTTTCTTTTTGGCGACAAGCTGATCTGGTTTGCCGACAAGGGGCTGTCTGTTCGAATAGGTTCACTAGGGCCTGGAATCTTAGCTATGGTCCTACTCCACTGTGACCCCGTTGCTCCCACCCTGTTATCACTCCCCATCTGTTGTCGGCGCAACAGATCTGGTGTTGAGCACATGTAAACAATAAGGATAGTTTAATTCAAGAGAAATGTCAAGATTATTAGTGTAAATCTTAAATGAACAGAATCTTTTATTTGTTAATACTTATACTTAATAATATTATTAATGTTATATTAGATAGCATTAGCATAGCTTTCGCGAATTCTAGAGTACTCTGCAGAGCGGTGTTTGAGGCGGCAGACTTGGGTTGTCACCCTCAGCCCTCAGGAGCTCCTGGAAGATCCACAATCTCCAAGTCAGGATAATCAGGGTCCATAGGAAGGTGTTCCTGGTACTGGGTTGGACTCACAAAGCGTTGAAGGCTGCCGACGGTAGTTGTTGCCAATTTGTCCCGTAGTGTGGCCTTCAGCCTAGCCGTGTGGATGCTAAAGCTCAATGAATGAAATCTCTGGATTAGTTCCCCATAACATGGTGAGTTTTGCCTTTCCTAAAGACAATAATTTTATTGTTTTTAGTAAGTAAAAATTAACATAATATTTTTATAACCTTCTAAAAGTGTATTCTTATGGGTTATGAGAGCTAAGCGTATAAATGGAAACAAAATTTAAAAACTTTTTAATGTTTTGTTACCTTCACCTCCTGACTCCAAAGTTGCAATGGACTTTTGAAGGTTGGACCCTGTCATCCAGTGGAGCCTGTCCATTCCAAGAAAGGACCTATTGTGGGCGGCTCAACTGTTCGGCGGTAGTGGCACCACATTCTGGTGGAAGAGGTTGTTTATCAAGTCGGATCTTTCCTCCCTTACATTGTGCATTCAGCTTTTCAATATCCTAATACAAGCCTCCTTGAGGTGAGTTGCTTTGGTGTTAACGTCTTAACACTCGTCCAGTTTCTAACACTCATTGACTAAATCGCAGTGGCATCATTGAAATGATATGAGACCACCTAATGGTATTAGAAGACAACGTAATTGAAGTTGAAGTAAAATCATGATATTTTAAATTTTTAATAAATAATTTTTTAAAAACAAGTGAAGACGATAGAGCTAAGTCCGCCATATAACATATTAAAAAAATTGAGTCTCAATTAAAATAACTAAATATTCAATGTTGGTCTGAATTTTTCACGCTGTGTGTAACCTTCTGTCTGTGCTCTCTGTGGCTTGAACTTTTGACCTGAAGCTCTCGACTCCAAGAGACATCTGACGCTTGCGAGCCTCAACTCTCCCTGAAAAACTGAGCGACCGGCTTGCTAATGGACCTTCAATGGCCTGCAGAGAGGTGAGGGGAGAAGGTCGATTGTCGTATCAGGTATATTTAAATAATACAGAACGTGTTAATTACACAATTTTTAATTTTCTTTGAAGTCAACATGGTTGTATTAAAGTTATCAAAGACTTATACAAGAGTGTTTAAATCTGATAACTAATATAACTAGCAAAGCACAGTCTAGTTGTTGTGAGTCTTATCGTAAATTAGGTTCTTTAATTAATAATTATTTAAACTTACATGCTTGTAATGCTGTCTTGAGGTGGGACCTTGTCTGGGTGCTGTAGGAAAGCCTTCTGTCCTTTGCAGGCATGGATGTTCACTTGCAACCAAGTCATGTGATCTAGTGCAACTAACGGACGCGGCCATCAACTTTCTTCAGTCAGTCCTCTCAAGAAAATTGTTCAAGAGATGAAGGAAACTGAAAATAAGAATAGAAGTTTTTAATTACTTTTGAATTTTGACTAATTTAATATTATTTAAATGTACAAGACAAGAAAAGAATTTCAAAAAAAATTATTTTGTAGATGTTAACTTTAAAGTAATTTGAATTTGGTTATCTTTATAGTCTTGTAACTCTTATTACTATGCTCTTAAACTCTTTAGTCTTTAAGTTCTTTACTATAGCATGAGGCGAGTTGTCTTACTCTCAAAGAGTGAGCAAATTGCTCTCCTTCTCCTTGACGACATCCTTGTGCCCTCTTGGCCTTGGTTTCCAGGATCACGTCTCCTCAACAATCAGGTTATCAGTGACAGGACAGTAAAGAGATTGGCTGTCCATTCACAAGCTCTCATTAAAATGGAGAGCTGCTCCTTAAGCTACTACTGGCAGCGGCTGAACCTCCAGTATAACCTCTCGTTATAGTCACAAATTTATCGAACCATTCTATTTCTATTTTAATAATTTTATATTTACTTTTATTATACAATTAATTAATTAAATTATGTAATCTGATCAATTTAATAAAGTCTAAATTATATCTTATCTATGATTATATTTTCTATATAATTAATTTTATATATTCTGTAACATATATAATATATAACCTATTATATAGTATAGATATATATATATATATATAGGTACGATAATATATATATATATTTACTAGTGACAAACGTCTATAGGTTTCAATATGGCAATTTACTTTTATTTTTCACTTGCACGATAGTGAGTATAGTATATATATATATATAGATATGAATATATTTGTTAAAAAGTAGTTCGTAATTTATCTTAAAATTTAATTTGTTTATATTTATTTTAGCTAGTAATTAGATTACTTCGTACTAGTGGACCTACTAATGCAGTAATTATAATTAGTAACTTACATTTATTACTTATTCTTAGTAAACTGATATAATAATAATATCTAATTAATAAAAATAATAACATGACAAGAACATCACAAAGGAATTTTTGAATAAAACTGCGTGTTAAAAATTGCACTTTTCTTCATTTCAGAAAAGAATTGGATGCAATTTAAATGATGATAAGATAAGCACTGGAAAATATTGATTACTACACATACACTACAAATGTCACAGCCATGTTTTCATACCAATATAAAACCCGTTTTCGAAAGTGACTTGTCATCAAGGAGAAAACGGAGTTAGGGTTCCCTTAATTAATTTAAAAAAAAAGTTACATAGCCGAAACGATAGCAGCGGAAAAATGCAGTGCGTCGTTGGTTGTCCGACTATTAAGAAA
>JABUQX010011214.1:35000-57682 GCA_015478945.1 Trachelipus rathkii | reverse complement strand
GAAGAGATGCAACACAGCATAAATGAATCAAAAATAGCAGCTTACAGAGTTAGCAAAGATGACACAAATAGATTACGGTAATCGTAATAATAATCTCTTACTAATGATCAATCTAGATCATTCCCACTGGGAAAGTTGGAGTCTATGCATCAACATCGTTTCATCCGCCATAGGTAGGTAGTTTCTTAACTTTCTACTGGAAGCCAACCTAGTATTATCACATGGGTAAGTTACCCAAGACCTTGAGTCTATCAGTAAGGATCATCTATGCCTCTTAATGCCCTCATCCGCACCATCTCAGACCACATTAACAACCACTCCATGTAACGTCTGAATCTGTGGATAAAAACAACTAAATATATATAATAATATTATATTATAATAATTATATATATATAATATTTAATATAATAATATAAATAATATTTAATATATAATATGATTATATTTATATATAATATATACAAATATAAATACTAAAATATATATATAATATATAATATATAATATATAATATATATATATTATATATAATATATATATAATGTATAATATATACAAAATATATAAATATAATTATATATATACTATATATAATATATTAACAGTTATAGATATATTCATACTGAGTTGGTATGTAGTAAGATGGTATGAAGTGAAAAGTTATGATCGTTTTCTGTGCTAAGAGAAATAGTTGAGTAGTTTTGATGGTTAAATCAGGCAGGGTTGAGAGTAATTAATCTGATTATTATTGGCTTTTTATGTAAGATTAACGTTAAGGAAGTGAATGCAGAGAAAGAATATAAGGAAGTAAGTGGAAGAATTACAAAGTGAGAATTAAGGTGAAACAAGGAAAAGGAAAATAAAAGAAACTTGCAAAAAAATCAATATGAATGTGAACAAGAGAAGCTGACCACAAATCTAGATGCAAACGAGATTAAGCCTTGTAGCAGTTCAGAAGAAGTATATGGTTGCTAAATAGAAAAATTGTTTCATACAGGATAGGTGGAATGGAAGCGTTTGATGGAGCTTCTTAAAGAATTACACTTTACAACCACTCACGGAAAGGGGCTTTTCAAAGAAATATGTTAATATATTAAAAAGGTTAAAAAAGCAGACTCGAATGTTTCATTCGGAGAGTAAAATTAGAAATGAACAGTGAAGGTAATATGAATGTACACAAGAATGGAACTCTGGGAAAGAACCGAATTCAAGCTAAAATAGTAATCTCCCATAGTAAAATAATTTGATTGCTGTAAACGATGGAAACGGGATGGAGAAGAGTTGAGGAACAACTTCGAAATATCGCAAACATTGGCCAGTAATGAAAGTGAAGGAATTGCTTATGATGCAAGTAAAAAATAGTATATTGGATAGTAATTATAAGAGAGGTATAGGTAATGAAAGCTAATAGGAAAATCGCAGTATAAATGAATACTGGTGAAATGACAAGAATTGAGACGAGATTGTGAAAGTTGGATCTACAAACGTATGGAGATATAGTTCCGAGGATGCGAAAGAGCATTTAATAAAATCCATATAAGTCAGGGAATATTGTGGACTGTAGAAACTAGAGGGATTATTTTGCAGTTTATAAAAGCGATTTAACGGCGAGACTAGTCGGAAAAACAAGCATTAGAATGTAAGGAAGTTTAATCAAATGTCATCACATCATATATATCTATATTGAAAAAATGACGAGAAAGGAAATAAATTGTATTATAGTTTTATGGATATTCAACAGGCGTATGACAAGATTAATAGAAGCTCATATTCTATCGGAGTTAAAATAGCAATATTGGGTTTAGTATCAGCTTCTAATAAATCAAAAAATATCTATAACCATTTGAATAGTGTGGGTAAGAGAAATGTATGAAAGGATTTGTTAATAAATAGCTGGGTCAGGCATATGTGTTGTCTCATGTTATCTAATTGTATATGATGGTTATGAGTAAGAATAGAGGTAGGTGCTGAACCATGTTGATAATAAGAAAAGGAAGAGTAGTGAGGCATGCCTGGCTTTTATTTTGTTTATAGCTGCTAATCTGGAAAATTAGAGGGGGTTTGCCAAGTATTTTTTTAAAAAACTTTAAAGTAAACTTAAGATAAAAGCGTATTGGTATAAGTAGAGGATTCAACCAACTGAATTACGTTAAAATATAAGCCAATAATAAGAGAATATTAGATATCGTGTTGAAAGGAATTGATACGCATTAGTAGAAACTTGAAATCTAGAAGGTTGGCCATCAATAAATCCTTGTGATTAAAGGACTAGTCTAGGAGTTAATCATGAGTATGTCACCTGTGTTAATGACAGAGAATGAAACATGTAAATGGAAAAGACGTATAGCATCTAAGTACAAAGAGCAACCATAAACGATATGGTAAAAATACTAAAAGAGAATAATAACCCATTGAAATTAGCCCATAAAAGGTGGTAAATGAGTGAATAAACGAAACTACATGAATGAATTGTCATATTAAGGAATGAAATACTGTAAAACTATGAATACTACCCCACCACCTAAATTAAAAATAAGACCAGTTCTGATAAAGAATGTCCTGAAAGAGATATTTTTAGCACAGAGACGAGGAATAAAGCTCCAATAATAGAGTGAATTAGCGAATTTTAAGTGGCTATGGTTCATTTGCGCTTACCACAGGGCATGAACCCCACCCCACTTGACAAATACCACAGTTGAGACTCGACGCCCATTCGTGGATTTCAGATTCCTATGGATCCACTTAAAGGGTTATGTGAGGGACGTAAGGAACTTTTTTCGAATTCCTCATGTTCTTTCTTCTACTTTTCTTCAAGTTTATGCTGTCGCACACCTCACCTCAAACGGTAAAGTGAAGAAGGAAAAAAAAAAAAAAGAAGAATAATAATAATAATAATAAATATAATAATAATTAATAAAAATAATAAAAATAAAATATAATAATAAAATAATAATAATAATATATTGATAAGAAAGTGTCTTGATGACTGATTGCGAAAGAAACAGGCATAGAAGTTAGAGGATGTATTAGGTCAAATTCTCACATTGAACAAATGATTGAGAACATAGATTAAAATTAAATTTATTAGATTTTATGGACCGAAGCAGCTTTACAGATTATCTTACTCTGCAGTTCACGGAGGATCCACTCCAATGTTTGCTGATAGCTCTAAATGAAATCAAAAGTTGTATACAATGAGAATAAAAGGGATGGATTCTCTAAGGTAGATCCTGATTGTTGATGTTGTGTTGCGTTGTGTTCTATTTCATTTCGTGGACGTAAAGAAAGTTTAAATAAATAAATAAAGTATGATGCTGGTGTAAATGGATCCAGGTAAATTGCAAAACAAGATGGTTCTCAAAATACAAGTTCATTTAAAAATTTAACCTTATATATATTTGAAATATATAAATAATTGTGTTTCTTACATTGACATAATAATATAAATTCAACCTGGCAATCCAAAATTTGGTGAATGCAAGCGACTAAATCCTGGTGCTAGTTTCATGAGTTGTATATTTTACTTTTATTTAATATGGTTCTATTAGGAAACCATGTTGCGTAATAAGAAGATAGAATCTAAGTGGCCAGTCTCTATCAGTTTATTAATCTTAGTCGTAACTGTGGAAGAAGCGAAAATAAAGAGAAGAATGTAATTAGCGATTGTGTGTGTGGCGAAAGAAAATAAAAGAAACATAAGTGATGTTTACCAAATGTGCGCGTCATTGAAAAAGTTATAGTACAATCCAATTAGTTAAGCGACTGTTATAGGGTATGTTCGCCAAACTATTCTGCTGGCCAAGACAAGAATACCATGGATAGCAGTATAGTCGTGTGAAGAAAGTAATGCGCAGTTGGTTCAAGCAAAGAATGGCGCTACCTACTAATAGAGAGAATGCGTCTTAATGTCCTAACCAAGATAAACCCTGACACTATTGAAACCCACCGGAAGTCAACAAACGCAGGCGCACTCTGGTTGAATTTTCACACCGCCGCTGCCCCACTAATGACTACGACCATCCGCGTCTCTTTACAGACACTCCACCCCCAATCTAACCATGGGTTAATTAATAATAATAAAATAAATAATAAAAATAATAATAATAAAAAAGAAAAAATTAAAAAATAATGTAATAAAATATAATAATATAATAATAATAAATATAATAATAAATTAATAATAAATAATAATAATTAAAAAAAATAAAAAATCTGTTCTCCGTAACAGAAGTCATTCGCGTAACCCTATTCCCAAAAGAGGACCCACCACCAAACCAACTATCCAACTCAATGAAGTAACAAAAAGTATGATTCACCAAACAAACTTCATTTAGAAGCATCCTTAGATAAAGAAGGTACCATCTTATGCTTAATGTATAATATATATAGTATTAATAATTATAATATAAAAATAATAATACTTGTATTATTATATTATATATTATTAGTAGTTATATATATTATATATATATATATAAATATATATAAATAATATAATATAATAAGATATATATCAATGTATATATATATATTATATAATATATATTAATTAATAGTATAAGATATAATATATAATATATATATATAATAATATATATATAGATAATCTAATATAATATAAGTATAGATATATATATTATATATATATATAAATATATATATATAATCTCTTCTAACTTCTTCTTCTTATCTTCTCAATACTTCCCAAGAATGGGACAGTAAATTGGCGTGACCGAGCCATCGAAAAAAAAGCAGAAAGACATGACAAAAGTCAAAAGAAAGCCCAGCCTTAAATCCCCTTTATATACCCTTAAGTGCGAGACCGTCGCAGTCAAAAATCCACCCTAACTACATGTACACACACCCCTCACCATCTAATCATCATGAATTCATCCCTGCCCCATGGCCACAACCCATACCCCCCACAATCCCCCCACCATTCACTCCTGTTAAGCACCCTTCTTCTCACCTCTACCAAACCACATCTCTCCTCATAAAAACATTCAACTATTCAATCCACTTTCTTCGGCTCCCCCATGTATTACGCCGTTGCCAACACACTCAGCCACTATACCTACTAAAACAACGACCATCACATCCTTTCCAAAGGTGACCAAAACCCAGTCTCAAACATACTTTCATTATTCTCTATTTACCCCTTTCTCACAATCACAACAAAACTCTCTAATAAGTCATCCTCATTTACATACATTCTCACTAGCATCCCTAAGACTCTCCATCTGACAATAACTTAGATCATATACTCTTATCCAGACCATTATCTCACTACATAACAATAAACCATCATTAGAACAAATACCCTCAGTAAACCTAAGCCAACTCAAACTTAGTCCCTACATCAACCAACGATTTAATTTGCACACCAATAACCCTCCTAGCTATCACAATCTTTCCACTCCACCTTTCATCCGTCCTTCTCTTTCCAACACAACCCCTATAAATTTAATACTCAGAAGAACTTGACCAGACTGAGACTCACCATCATAACAGAGAACCGTATCACAGTAGGAACTTCCTCACTCACAACCATAACCTGTACTCTATCTACGACTTCAAAGCGCCCTGCCTTTACACACCTGAGCTCAAATCTTCTCTACAACTCCTGCGCGAAAGACTCAAAACCTCTCAGATCACCACCACAAAACAAAATTTCATACACCAACATATATAATAAGTAAGGCACCCTCCACTCAGAATCCATTCTCCATCATTCTAATACACCATTTCCTGCCACCCCCACCCTAATCTTATAAGCCCCATTCCATAGGCGAGACTAATGATCTACCAAGACGAGTTAAACAACACAAACCAGCTCACTCCCTTTAATACAAATCATTTCCCAATTTTACTACCATTATGATTTACTACACACCCTTACATCGTGCGAGTTTAAAAAAACAATTACTTTATCCATTCAGAGCCTACCACCAACATACCATATATCACTAACAACCTGCCATAGAGCTCACTATTAAACCCATCATACGCACTGTATGTGCAATAATCCAAAACTAGGAACCTAATGCGTCTAATTATTCTTCTCCCTCATTTTCTCAATCATTTTTCAATGTAAAGATTTGATCTCACACAATCCTTCTACCACTCCCTATAACCCACCTGTGCTTCACCAATCAGATCCTTCCCGTCACTTGCCACTTCTTCGACCGAAAATATCTCACATTATATCTTCTTCCCTACAACACTCAAACAAACCCGACCGATCCCCTATTAATTTCTACATTCCCCCCTTTAAAATTCCCCTTACCCTTATTCAAGGATATTATTAATTACTGCTCTCCTTCAATACCTCAACTAACCTTTCATACATAACGCTTATTACACAACTCCAGATCCAATCAGATTACCATTCTCGCTCTCCGTCTTGATCATTCACCAGTAATTCAATCTATATACCTGCAGACTTTACCATTCTTCAACTTCTCAACTCTACCTATTAATTTCCTCTCATCATCAATAACTGACGTTATTCCTCTTGCAACCAATCAAACCCACACACATTCACTATCACCTTTCAATTACTGTGTTAATAATTATGCAGATTCGAATTGCTCTTGCCCTAAATACTCCTCACATCCATTTCATCAGGTACAAAAACAAGATTCATATTTTCATTATTCTAAGCAGGTTCCCGTATATCAGTCTTAACTTTCGCGCTTGGCTTCCAGAAGAGCTTGCCTTTCCCCGCGTAAGTCCCATTCATCCTTCTGCCACATAAAAACGTTCATGATCCTCTCGTCTTTCTAATAGCACCAGGGAGTCGTTTCCACCTGAATAACGCCAAGCATCTGTCGTTGAACCTCAGCAGGCGTGAGACAGTCAACCACCGACGGTCAGGACGGGAACGCTGCACCAACATACTCGTCATTATCCACCCACTCACTGTTAACCATTGCGTACCTTAGCCGAACGGTACACTTATAGCCAACACGACTGATTACTGTTGCACGGCGAACATATATAAGGCTGCCTATTAGGCATGTGAGCCTCACATTAGTATTATCAGTGCAACGGCACATAATACAACGAACTGTTAGTCGACTAGCGTCATATACGTTAATCATACTAAATACTAATACCGTATAACAGGACTAGTAACGGAACGGCTCTAATCTCTAATGGATACACCTTACTTTCCAGTCGTTTTATCTACCGTACCGCGCTAATACCAATCATACCCTAATCGTAATTATAGAAGATATAATTATATGGACCTATATTATAATAAATACAGATAGTATACAGAAGTGTAATCCTATTAAAATTACCCTACTAAGTACACGTATATAAAACTACCACTATATATGCTAGTAATATAATCAATATAGCTACATATAAATATAATGAAATATCGTTACGTACGTTATATATATATATATACGACCAATAACACAAATATAAAAGTAAAACATTAAGTTTATAATTTATAAGTTTACATATACATTCAATTATACATACATATATATGATACTAATAATATTATTAACCGATATCATACTAGCTATAACTATTCTATATATAGTTAATTTCATTGTTATAATATATAGCTCCCTTGTGTTAAAGAAAGACGTAATTATCATTATAGACACACGCCATTAACCCCTTCTACCTATTCAACATAATCTAAATCGATCACTGCACTACCTATATATCGCCATTGTCTCCGACACCCCAAAACCACCTTGATACTTTATCCATCTCCTTTAGTAGTATTACACCTGACTAAAACCAATGCATATCTCCCAAACACTATTAAATACTTCTGAGCATCTCATATCTCACCCCATATCCACAATATATGCTATTTCTAAAATATTTTAGGATATTCCTCAAATATAATATAAATAATACTATTTAAGGATATTTTATAGACTAATATATTATATATATACATCTATACGTCAACAACATCATAAACTATATACCTGACCGTTTCAATAACTAAAAATTAATACCAGGAGTAATTCGAAATCGAGGCCGAGACATATTTCCCCACAACTTGTAATTATAATTCCTATTAATACACATTTAATCTATATATAGTAAACTCTAAAATGCCTAAACCAACTAATTAGAAGACTCACTTCATTCTCCTGATATTAAACCATCAACATATCTTCTCCGTAGCTTAATCCAACCTACTTTCTATCTATGTCGGATTTCCACTAACTAGCTATACATAGCGACTACATTGGACCAACAGAACACTACACATACTATATGGTTTCTTGCCTAGTCAAAGCTTCCATTTGAATCATACATTTGCAGCGGGTTGCTCTGTATCATAAATTCAATTTTTAAAAGATACTGAGACTAATATACATTATGAACCATAAATTTCCCTTTCCCTGTCATAATATAGAAATACCCACAATAACCAATCATTCCAGCTTCGTCTTAAATCTTGTGAAAGAATCCTGCATGACTTTGTGCGTGCACATAGCCCTGTGATTCTTCAATGACTTCTATCTTCTAGATTACAACCAATATTAAAACACTTTATCTCCCAACTCGTTTATCACTATAGTCGACTAATCCTTATAATCTTCGCCGGAGGGGGTGGAAAGGAGGGAGAACCGCGGTCTTCTTTTTTTTTACCCAAAAAACTTTAGCTTTTTTATTCACCAAGCATACAGAAATTCAGGAACAGTTAGATTTCGAAGTGCTCAGTTATAAACTTTTTTATAATCACATGTTTTACACTTGAGAAAATTAATACTATAATACTATACTAAAATATCATAATATACTATACTACTATAAATATATAACTAGTACTATACACTACCAGCCCGTAAGTTACGCCCCGACATAAACATATCGCAACTATAATACTAAGTTAAGTATACTATAAGGGCGGGCGCCCTCACACACAATTAAGTAGGAAGTATAATAATCATAGTATATAAATTGACTCTTTATGGTATGATCACCATTGGTGAATACTGTTTAAAGGTATTATAGTTATGTAACTAGGATATAGAGTTAGAAGTAGATATAGATATATAGTATATATAATAGATAATGAATAATTATAGTAAGTCAATGTTAGCATATATATAAAGTAGATTAGCCTAGATAAGGTTATATTATTAAGATAGATTATAGGTAAAATAAAAGAGAATACCAATAAATATATTTAAATAGTACACAAGAGCCTATATATATATAGACCAATATATATATAATATATATATATATATATAATAGTATAATTATAATATAATATATATATTATATAGTAAATATATATCTAACGCTAGTACATCTATTAGGAAAGTAACATATGGCGCTCCTACGTCGAAGTATAATATATAAATAATAAATTTAAAAATATAATAAAATTAATATAAAGAAATATAATATATATTAAAATATATATATTTATGATATAATATTATATAATACAAAAGTAATATGATAATTATTATATAAACAAAATTGAAATGAAATTTAAATTAAAAATAGAATGGGTTTTTGAGTGTCTTATACTTCTGTTATGAAGAAAGAAAAAAGTAGTAGGGGAAATTTATTTTTAATGCTTATTAAGGAATATAACCAGAAATTATATTAATGATATAAATAATAATATATAGATATTAAATTAAGTAAATAAAATATAATATAGAAAAATAATTAAGTAATATTAATATTATATATTAAAATAATATTAGATTATATAAATATAATATATAGTTAAATATATAAAATAATAAAGCGTAGGAAAGGTAGTATATATATAGTAGTTATATATATGCTCTTCTTCTTTTCCCAAGCTGGGAGGTAAAGTGGACATGCATCGAAAGAAAAGTATTAGAGAAATACATAAAGTCGAAAGAAGAGGCCCTAGGCGCTATAACCGCCCCCTCGAATAAGTGCTATGGTGAAACCTCGTCGCAGTTTAAAATTCCACTCTAGAGCTCCATGTGACCGCGACGACCCCAATAATGGCATCTCGTCACGTTCATCCTCTGGCCCAGGTGGGCGCGCACAAAACCATACCCGCTCACAAAAACCCGCCAATGTCACTTAATAACGCGCGTTTATTCTCGTCCTCTGGCCGAAAAACTCACCATTTCAATCATCCAGATATATTCTGTATACGACTACAATCCCCCTTTTTCTTCGGTCTCAAGCCCAGTCGATTCCCAACACTCACCACTTAACATCCGCTTAACCAACTGAACATCATTCATCCTTTCCAACGACCAAATCATCTAAACGCACTTTCATTTATTCTTCTCATACCTTTTTTCACACCACATAACTCGCTAGTACGTTCATTCCTCTTTGAGTCAATTCCCTTTCAACCTAACACGCCCCTCAGGAGTCTGATCCAATCTGAACACATTGAACTTTAATCTATACTTCTCTCCGGTATGTTCAGACCATAGTCTCAACTACTATACATTAACACAGGTCACAAACTCATGTAAACCCTACGCTCTCGATACTTAGCTAGCAATTTAACATCACCAACAATTTAATTTGCACACCACCTTCCTGCCATCACAGTTCTTAATTACACTCTCATCATCCGTTACCCTTTTCATCCCAACATATATCTAAATATTTAAACACTCAAGACACTTTGTTCCAGCTGCACTTACACCATCTCTAAACATACTTCAACATGAGGAACTACCTAATCAGATAGGTAACTTTATATATATATATTATATATATAGTATATATATATATAATAACTAGTTTAAACTATAGTATACTTATGTATACTATAATGTATATATATATATACATATATAATAGATATAACGTACTATAGTTATATTGAAATATAGGTACGTCATTAATATAGATATATGAGTATATTATAATTCCAAGCATAAATGCTCTCTGTAACCAGCAGCAGGCTCCCCCAAGTCAATAAAAGGTATTATTTATAATATATATACTACTAGTTATATATATAGTGGGTATAGAAATAAGAAAGAACATATAATAGGAACATATAATATAATATAATATAAAAGTTATATATAGCATATATATATATTATATAAATATATTATATATTATATATATAGGTATATATGTTATTTTTTTTATAAGGTTCTTTAATGCAATTGTGAGCGAAAGAATTGTTCATTTATTTATTTATTTATCTATTTCATTATATATTTCATTAAGAACATCCATATATTTTATTTCATTCCATTTTTATAGACCTTTTCTTATATCATCAAGTTCCAATAAAAACGTATACAAATATTTGTTTTTTTTAAGTATTTTTATATATATTATTTAAAGGTTTATCTATTTGTTAGCTAGTATATCATAAATTTTCTACAAATATACGTATAAATTTTCTCACAATTATAATATAATATATAATATATATATATACATATATATATAACTACTATATAGTATATATGATATATATATTATATATATTAAGATTATATATATATATATATTATATATAAATTATATATTATATTCTATATATATATATATATAAATATATATATTATATATATATATTATATATATTATATAATATATATAGTATTATATATATATATATACATATTATATATATATATATATATCTATTTTCTATGTTCCTATTTGTAAGCCAGCAATTAATGACTGGCAGTCAGTTTATTTGTGGAGAAAAAACTCGTTCCAAAGGTCAAAAGTATGAGTTTCATTTTAAAAATAGACAATATTTTTTTTTTTTTAATATTTCATATACGTTATTTATTAGTATATAGTAATTATAATTATATATTATATATATTATATATATATTATATATTATATATATATATAATATATATATAATATTATATATATATAATATATATATATATAATATATATATATATATATAGTATATATATATATTAATATTATATATTATAATATATATATATATAATATATATATATATATATATATTATATATATATATATATATGAATATTGCGTGAATATTGTATATATATATAAATAGTGTTATATATTATGAAAATAAGATAACCAAGAGAGGTTCTCTTTATTCTCTCCCCTTCAGACATTATAAGAGAATAAACATAATATATATATATTTATATAATTGTTTTGTTAAGCTAATAAACAAAACTGTTTATATACATAGTAATATATATAAAATACACATATAAGATATATTTATATATATTATATAATTATAGTTTATAATATATTTAATCTATATATATTCCATATAGTTATTACGAAAGATTAGAGTAAATTCTTCAGATTGAATATATCTATAATTAAAATAGAATAATATAATATTTTTGAATGTGATGTTAAAAAGTATATTTATAAGGATGAAGATTATATATAGTATAGTATATATTATAGTATAAGGAAAGATGATATAAGATATTATTATAGGGTAATATATATAAACATATAGGAGTATTATTAGGTAATATGTGATAGTAGTATAATTATATCGGTATACCATCAAGGACAACATCAGTAGCTGACTCTTCACAAAAACGAAAGAAAGAAAAAAGAAGTAGGGAGAGTGGGCTCTGAAGAATCACAAATATCTCCTCCAAAGAGAAGATCTGACTTTATATAGCCTTGCCCAACGCTTGAAACAAAAAGGTAAAAGAATAGATTGGAAAATTAATCTTTTACGTGCATTCTATCGCTGGACAGATTATTATATATCTTGCACGTCCCTCCATTTGATTGTTATTTCTTTCTCCTTTTTTAGTATTATATATATAATTCTCTAGTCTTATATCTTTGGATTACACCGAAATTTCCCCCCGCGATTTCCTAATTCTACTTCTATACTTCACATCTCTCGCATCACTAATACGATTATTGAGATTTTTCAAAAAGTAGTGACAACAAGACTGCTATCAAAATGTGACTACATCAAGAGTAAATATAATGCATTCTTCGAAACAGAATAATTTAGAAGTTGGCTACAGTGGACATATAATTTACCCACACAAGAAAAAATAAATGCAATAAATATTATATATATGAAATATAACTATTTATATACTTATATATTTATAATATAATATATACTATTATATATATATAAAGTACATATATAATAGTTACTGTATTATGATCAATTGTGGGATATATAAGTATATATATATATAGGATACTATATACAATATAAATGCTATGGGTACTTTTCACCTCTGTATCAAACTAGTCCTTCTATCGTACTGATCTAGCAATTGCTATTCGGACAAAAGAGATTGATATTATTATCTACAATATTTTATAACCCTTTCCATTGCTAACCAAGATTATCAGCTATAACTGTCCTACTATAACTACCTATAAATCATAAATCAATCAAATTAAATAAGGAGTAATACGCAGACTCAGTAAGTGTATATATACTTTATAGGAACTATCAATCACCCAGGAGAGAATAGCTCAGTCAACACAAAACACACCATAGGTTTTAGGATGGTAATTGAATTGTGAACGGAAAAGTCTTGTCCTCTGGCCGCTTAATATATATATATACCACACACGACGAACACCTAAATATATATTATAGTATAGTACTAGTATATAGATATATATATAAATTACGACTAAATATAATAAAGCAAACTTTTATAATATAATAGTATAAATATACAATAATAAAAAAGTATACTATAGCTATATAGGGACTAATATATAATATTAAAAAAGTTTAATTCAAGCGAATATATGAAAAAGTAAATAAACAAATAAAAATAAGCTTATACATGCATATATAAATATAAAAATAACAATAAGATGTGAGAATTAGTTATATAACATAGTATAATAGAAAATAGTAAGTTAGTATATATATATATATAAGTATAAGCATCTTATTAGTATATAAATATATACATATTATTATAACAATATATAAGGTAAAGTGAGTAGTGATTAAGTCATAATATCTCGTTGGCGTGAATATAAGAGACGAATGTAGTTGCGGAAAAGTAAGACTTACCGTATGTAATAGTGAGAGGAAAAATATACATAATGTAAAGTGTGTATCCAGAATTTTTGTATCAGGGGTACAGGGGTGCCGACAAAATCAGTTATTTCCTTACGTATATTATTATATATATAAGTATATATCTATATATAATATATATATATATTATATAATATAATATATATATATCATAATATATATTATAATATGATATAATATATATATAAAATATTAAAAGTGAAGAGACTCGAAAATATTAATTCTAAGAAAAATTAGAGTGAATATTAGTTGATAAAATTGACTAAACTCTATCTTAGCCTAAATTGGTTACTTAACTCGCCGGGCATGAGGTGAGCAAAGTCTGAGATAACATCTTCATTTTTATGCTCACATTATTTCGATGTATGTAGAGGAGGGATCAAGTCCCAGTAAGTCTATCATCTCAATAGTTTCTCAGTTAGGTTTTTCAGAAGGAGTCTTAATTACTGAAAGCTTCTATATAACTGCAAGCAAGGTAGACACGCGGTAAAATATGCACGTAGCTTGCCAAACAGAATAGTAAAATATGTCTTATGAGAAATAGGAGAACTCGCAGAACAAAGAAACTAATACCGTTCTTTTATTGCGTAGGATATTTTTGTGGACGATAAAAGTATCGGACAAGGAAGAATTTAGTATGTGGGAGGGAGGTGTGCGATTGTGATGGAGCAGTGATTCAATGTCATAATCCATTTCTGCTTTTACGTAAAAATCTATTTGACCGGGTTAGGCTGGTACAGCTTTCTCCATTTCACTTTCTTACACGAGTCCAAATTAGCTTCTCAAATAATAAGCCACATGAACCCTATGTTCCGTAATTATGACAAATAGCAAGGAAGAAATAATTTCTTATTATGATTTAAAAAAACCTCTCTCCTAATGCTGATATTTAAATCATCCAAATGAATAAAGAAATGATGCTTACCAAAAATAATGTATGTCGGTGAGATCAGAAATTGTCAGAATAGTTTGGACTTATTTGTTGGAACTGTTTGAATTATGATAACCAGCAATTCATTAGCCCATGCATTACGCTTCCACACTTTTTCCCAATATAATCTTTGGTTTCTTGGATAGCCTCAGTTTCGGTAATCTAAGAGGACTTACGGAGTTTGTTCGCTGACAGCGACGAATGTATATAAAAATAATGTTAAACCACTTCACTCTATACTTTACAAAAGTTAAACCTACTATTAAAACTTTTTTGATATGTAGTTTTAGACAGTTTCGGGGGGCTATGGCCCCCCCCTTGCCCCCCCCCCTGGATACGCCAGGCACTATGCCGAAGGAGTATTATCTAAGGAAGCAGGAAGAACGATATTGGATTTGCCTTTAAGCTTCTGTTAGTGAACGAGTCACAGAAATCTTTTCTGATTAACTAGAATTACTATAAAGACAGAGGGCTAGAAAAAAAAACATGTTTTTTAAGAAAAACAACAGAAAAAACTGGGACTTTTCTTTTCTTTTACTCATTTTCCTCTCGATATCTTGGGTTTTATGTATGCTCTAACCATTAAATCTTATATTAAATTTTATATGTATTGCATGGTGATTAGGACTACTGATTCTATATTAATGTTTTTGAGCCAAAGATTATTATATGTAAGTCATCAACAAACAACTAAATTATTCTTAGAGAGACAAGACATTTTTTTCCACTTTTGTTTAACAAAAGTATTTGGCGTTATTATTGTAGGGACCTAGGTAAATATAAAGTAATAGTAGTAGGTATACTATAGGGCGGTAATATAGATATTAGTAACGGGGAAGTATAAACGGAGTGTGGTATATATATTATAGGTAAAGGATAATCATAATACTATATATATATATGTTTAAGTATATATATATATAGTATATTATTATATAATACTATAGTAAGGTTAAAGAGGTAGAGTATATACTTTAATACATTTACATCAAGCCGGTATAGCAAAGATATCAGCTCTATACGAGGAAACTCACAATATTAATACTTTCTACTAACATTGCGACAGATCTTTCTGGATACTTCGTCAGTACACTCTTCTACATTTTGCAATTTAAATGTCAACTTACCTATTGCGCATTCCTACTCAGTCCCTCCTCTATGTATCCTTCTGTCGTTTGATTGGTAATGCTGGTAATGTCTTAACTTTGCTAAAGACGAACTGGTCGCTTAAAACTTTTCCCTAGTCTGCGATTCCTCTCAGACGCACTCCAAAGCAGTCCCTGTTTACTCCTCATCCTTACAACCATTTAAATTTAATTTTCGTGCGAAATCATGAGAGCGTATAAAATATGGAAGAAGCGCGAGACGCGTGAAGTTATTCACTCCAAGCCGAGCGTCCGTCAAACTTGTAGTTTTCTGAGCTTTACATATGCCTATTAGGGCTTAACCGTCCTCACCTGTTTCCTCACCTGGTGTTCCTCAACTTTCTGCATGCTGGCTTTAGTACTCTCACATTCAGCATCTGTTGAAGAAGCAGGGACCTCCAGTCAACAACTAAGTAAAGTATTGTCCAATCATTTTAACCCTCTTTTACTACAGTTCAATCTATAATCAATAGATTGAGAACATTTGAAATCTCTCTAATTGTTTTCAAGAGAATTGAAAAGCTTTCATTATCGATCCCTTCATCAACTCTTCGGCTGGTGAATCTTCTTTCCTTCTATTACCTTTCATCGGTCTAACTCTGTTCTCTGCTCTTGGGCGCATTCGCCGTGAATCTTATTTCTGTCTATTCCCAAGCCAATACTCGAAGGTTTTCGATAAATCTGCTGACACAGAGCTTTTAATATGCGTAAACTGTGCCCACCTGTCGGAAAGGTACCTTATATGGCCCTTGTTAAGCCTTCTCTTATGAGATTTCTAGTAGTGCCAGTCGTTATATGGCCTTATTGTAGATAGCCATCATCTTTCTTTAAATTATTCCATAGTGGTTCTCCCTCAAAGTTCTATTCGTATCGGCCAAACTCTCTCTATTTTTTCTCTTCCGATACAGTGATTTATAACAGTTTCTTCGTGCCCCTCACTTCTTAGCGTGTAACTCCATCACTCATCATACTCCTTCCTATTGGAAAGTACGGGCCTATTCAACAGCAAGATAAAATGATAGCTAGGAGATAGCTCGAAGCACAGAAGGCATTCTAGATCTTCTCTATATGCTTACTATGCGTTGTGTAAAAGAATTAGTCTATTCAGTTACTTTATATAATATGCCGGTTTCAAGAGAAAGAAACCTCAGCCTCTTCATCTTAAGTCTACTTGCATAATATACTTTGCACGCCAGCATTGAATAATATCTTCTTTGAAAAACAACACTAAACCTTTCTTGGTCCTCTCTTAATTTCTTGATATTTCTTTCCTCGTGCAACGTTTTTTATTCAGAAGAGCATCACATTAGATGTACTATCTAACAAGCTTTCTAGCAAATTGCGAGGTTCCGAGGAGCCTTCGGAACTCCTCAACTTGCCCATTGCTAGTTTAACATAAGGGCGTTTTCACCCGTCCTATCGTAAATGCCTCACATAAATCATGAGGTGGTTAGCTACCATATAACCCTTCAATTGATAGAAAGTGGTATAGAGGACTATCGACTCTCTAACTCTGCCTAAGCTTTAAAACTCTGCCAACTCCTATCTAGCCGTCAACTGTGCATCACTCTCTTAATTCTGTATTGCGTACTACAATTCACCATTTCTGTCTTTTTGATACTTCGTCAGTTGCAAACCTACCTTCTGTGAGGAGATGATTCCGACGGCCCGCGGTATTTCAGACAGTCTCTCCTTCTCTGTTCAACCTATGAACCAATAACTGCTGCTGCTCAACTCTAAATGTAGTCTAACTGATTAAAGCTGATAGAAACAGGCGATGTTTTTACCTTTACCATTTAGGCTTACTTTATCATAGAATATTTTAATTAGGAATGTATTAGTTACATGCTTGTCATTATAAAGCACTTTTTATTAAAGTTTTTATTTGTTTTAAGGGGCGCGACAAAAAAAATAAAAAACGAAAAACGAAAGAAACAAAAACACAACAAAAACTATAAACAACCAACCAAATGGTTTTTTAGGTTGGAGTTTAACACAAAAAAAAAGACTGAATGTTGTGCAAGTTTGTAACTAGTTTTGTTTCATTTAATGCATAAAAAAAGAATATAAAGTGGATCGTATCTTAGCAACATATTATCACAACTTAAAGACCAAAAAGAGTTTCTCTATCTATTTTTATTGAGGAATCACGATGTACCAGCTTAAGAGCTTTTTGTTGTGTGAGTTTGGAATTGCAGAACCAAGGTGAGTATACTACTAGACTAGATCGAGAAAAAAAAAACTATCAAGTTAATATTAAAAATATATTTAAATAGTTATGTATGTGAATATTTTAGTTTAATCTTTCCAGATTATTGAAATGCTGTCAATAGAAGAGGTGCAATGAGAAAACAATTAAACTACATAATTTAACTACAAATTACTTTGCTACTCGTCCCTACACTTCCGGAATGCAAAGTTTTACTTCATATAACTATAGGATTGAAAGCGCAATAATTGTAAGATAACTATTATACCGATATATGGAGCTTTTAAACCGTTTTTTTTCAATAATACTTACTAGGATTATTGAGAAATTCTTTCCGTCTTAGTACCAATGGAGTACTAATATGAAGTATAATATCCTAGTTATTAATTTATAGTAGTAGTATATTAGGTAGTGGTAATGACAGGGTCGGTAATAAGAAGTACATAATGTAGTTAATATCAGATATTCATATAAATTATTATAGTCAAAGTGGCAGTATATTATATATACTATTATATATATATATATAAGTAACTATATATAGCTTTATCTAAGTATTATCTACATAATGCGAGGTGTAGTGAATAAAAAGAATTAAATAATGGCTATTCTTTAAATAATGTATATAACCTATATTATCTTTCTGTATATGTATTTATAGGTATTTTGATAAAAAATAGTAATATAAATTAAGAGAAGTAAAGGTTATGCTTTTTTGAGTTGTGCCACCAATAAATCAAAGCAACGATATATAATTTAGAATATAATTCCAACCTCAATAATGTCCACTTTATTTATAAAAGTTATTATTTCTTTGATTGCGGGGCAGATTTAATTACAATTATTTTGTACGGCTAAAATTACTCTCCGGTGCATCTCTAATATATATATATATATATAAAGAGAGAATAATGTAAAGTAGAGTCATTAGCATAATTATGCAATGCATCTATGAGTAACAAAGAAAGAAAGATGAATATTTCTATTAATAGCTTCTAAAAAGGAACCGGATATGAAGTCACAAAAAAGGTTGATTATACAGGGGAAAGTTATTATAACAAGGTAACGTTTGGAAATCAAAACTTTGTACAAGACGCTTTTGGAGCTTTTGGTATATCCATTGTCACAATAATGATTCACCGAGATACGGAAGTAGACATGACCAAGATGTACAGAGAATGGAGAGAAAGTTCCCAGTTGAGTCTTCCTGATGAAAGCCATTCGTCGATCTGAAAGAAGATTAGAATAAATAAGACGCTGCCGAAAATATTTTAGTTGAAATAGATTAAAAAACTCTAGAATTAGAACGAACAGAAGTTATAATGATAGAAAGATAGTTAGAGTTTCAGGGTTGAGAACGGTTCCCCATTTTCTGTACAGTTTCAATGAACTCATGGTCCCATTTACCATAACTCAAAGTTTATAGGCGGAGAAGAAACAATTTATCAGGACAGGATTCAAGATCAGAATTATAAGTTTTTAAACCCATTAGATAGCGTCAGAGCAAAATGCTTTCAAGTTTATTGTAATCAACACTAATACCGGGGCGGCTACTATCGTGAAAGCTCTTAAATAAGGAGGAAAGTATCAACACAATTCTTAAACGATAAAACTTGTTAAGGACAAATTTATTTGTGAACGCGAAAGTATGTTATATTTTAACTAACCAGGCGCAGATATCCACATAAATAGGCTTGATGAGATCGCTAAAGAAAAGCCCCCGGTTCAGACTCAAGTTTTTGTTGCTTTATTCGAGTCACCCAAGAATATTATGACTTGTACCCCCAATCTGATCATTTATTTCCTAGCTATAGCATCAATATAGGTCGCCAAAAGATTCACACCTTCATTTTTTAAAGAATAAAGTTAATAAATTGGGAGACGTTCTTAACTAACATACTCGATTTTTTGATATATTATTATTAATAAGAATAATAAACAAGAATGTAAAACCCTTTTTAAATTTGTAAACTGAAAATAATTATAGGGTTAAAATGAGATTTGGGAATGTAAATAAGGTCTTCTACAAAAATTTCCATTGCTTGAAATATTTTTTAAAATTTAGAATAGTTATCCATATATAACCAAATTTAAATATTAGAGAAAACTATTTTAAAAGGAATTCTCAGTAAGATATATTAATGTTTAATTTTTTTGTTTTAATAAATATAATTTTATAATAGAGTATACAATTATACTTAATAAACACCTTATTTATTTATTTATTTTTATTTAAAATTTAGATAAGCTATTTTAAAACTGGCTGTTGCGACACTTTGTGATGTTCCTTTTAATTGTTACGGGTGTTGGTATTCGGTAACATTAATTAAGGGGAGACTTCATAACTAGACCCCCTACTTTTTGAAAGCAAAATCAAAATTTTCACATTTTTTTTTATTATCTAAATTAGTAGAAAAATTCCTCCTGAACATCATGGTGTAATTATTTTTTAAAAATTCTAAATAGTTTTTTAGATACAGAAATTTATTTAGAGAGGTGTCGAACTAAAAAATTTCAATTCCAGTCAAAATTGCAATTCCAGGTTTAGGATCAAAAAATGTTTTATTTATAATTATAGAAAATCTAATTTTTTTTTCATATTCTCAACCTCTAGCTCATTCTTCGGATTTTACTCAGTGCGAGGAAATCGTACCGCCGATCCGGTGCGGCGGCCGAACGGAGCAGGAACTGAGCCGGAACCGGAGCCTCTGGGTATATATTTTTTTCATGAAATAATTTTTTTTTTAGAGAAAAAAAATTATTGGCAGAAGATGTGCTCTAAACAATTTTCAAATAGTACAGGAATCCTTAGTCCGGATCCGGATCCGGCATCCGGCATCCAAGTCAGAAGCCGGTACTCTATTTCTGAGGTGGGGATGACGAGTTTGAAGCCGTATGCGGAGTAGTATGATTTTTTTTCGTTGAATAGTGTGTTTGGCAAAAACCGTGCTGAACAATTTTTCAAATAGTGCAGAAAAATTATCGGATCCGGAGCTGAAGCCGGAGCTGGAGGCCGGAGCCGGAGCCGGAGCCGGAAGCCGGAGCCGGAGCCTGGGTATGATTTTTTTCTAAAATATATTTGTAGGGTGAAAAAAATTTAAATGCAGAAGACGTTACTGAACAATTTTCAAATTCGTACAGAAACCTTAGTCAGATCCGGAGCTGAAGGTGAAGTCGGAGCCGGAGCCGGAAGGCCGGAGCCGGAAGCCGAGCCAGAGCCGGAGCCAGAGCCGGAGCCGGAGGCGGTAAAAATTTAATTTTAAAAAAATTATTTTTTTTCGGTAAAAACTTTATTGCCAGAAGACGTACTGAACAATTTTCAAATAGTTCAGAAACCTTAGTCAGATCCGGAGCCGAAAGTGAAGTCGGAATTATAACTAGGACCGGAGCCGGAGCCGGAGCGGACCCGGAGCCGGCAGGCCGGAGCCGGAGCCTGGCGTATGAATTTTTTCAAGGAAATATTTTTTAGGTGAAAAATTTATATGCCAGAAAAACGTACTGCAACAAAATTTCAAATAGTTGCAGAAAGAAGAAACCTTAGTCGCGGTTCGGATTCCGGATCCAGATTCTTCGAGCCTTATCCTTGGTATAAATTTTTCAAGAGATAAATTTTCTTAGATGAATAATTTATTTCAGAAGACTTGCTGAACAAAATTTTCAAATAGTGCAGAATCTTTAATTGGATCCGGATTCGGAGCCGGAGCTCGAAGTCGGAGCCGGAGTATGATTTTTTTCGAAAAATATGTTTTTGTGAAAAATTTATTAGGAGAAGTGCTGAACAATTTTCAAATAGTGCAGAAACCTTAGTCAGATCCGAAGCCGAAACCGAGCTCGGAGCCGGTGTCGGAGCCGGAGCCGGAGCCGGAGCCGGAGCCGGATCCTGGGTATTAATTTCTTTCAAAAAATATCTTTTTAGGCGAAAAATGTATTGCCAAATAACATTAATTGAACAATTTTCAAAGTACAGAAACCTATAGTGGGATCCGGAGCCGGATCCGGGAGCCGAACCCGGAGCCGGGTCCTGGGGTATGAATTTTTTTAAGAAATATTTTTTTAGGGAAAAAATTTATTGAAAGAAGATGTGCTGAACAATTTTCCAAAAATAGTGCAGGAAACCTTGATGGATCCGGATCCGCGACAGGATCCGGAATCGATCCGGAGCCCGGATCTGCTTCTAAATATTTTTCAAGAAACATTTTTTAGTTGAAAAATGTAAATTGCCAGAAGACTTGCTGACTAATTTTCAAATAGTTCAAAAACCTTAGGTCGGATCCGCGACCGGAGTCGGAACCGGAAGCCGGAGTTAGAGCCGGGATCCTTGTTTATAAATTTTTTTCAAGAAATATTATTTTAGGA
>JABUQX010011214.1:20000-32500 GCA_015478945.1 Trachelipus rathkii | reverse complement strand
TACCAAATTCCATAAATAAATTCAACTACCCAAAATATTTTCACTATAAACATATATTAAATAAATACGAAATTTGTCAAATAGATTCTTTCTAAAATGATTTTCACGATTTTATCCTCGAAGGGAAATCACTCTCAATCTTAATTCCAAGTTATGCGTTATTTAAACAAATAAATCTTCTGCTATTGACGCAGCAATGTTCATAAATAATACGCAAACGACTATTATTACAAAGACAAATGTCGATTTAGTCACAAAAGTATTATACACTGCTAATTTTACTTTGAGTTCGTTTTCCTTCTTCGTAGTCTTTACTTAATGCAGCAAGCAATGTTTATTAATTTACTCAAGTTTTTGAAAACTCACCTGATTCTTCACTATAGAGTTCAGACAACTTTACGACTTTCGTTCAAATACCTAATCCCATCATCATCTATACGCGAGTGTTCTCTCCCGTCAAATTTGTAGTATAAAAAGTTTAAATATATTCTACAATTCGTCTCAACCAATAAGGAAAAGCACTGGTACATCCGATTTGTAATATCCGTAAATCACTGTCTTTTTATTCCGTCTCGTATTTTAATACCCTTCTTTCGAAGATGACAGTCTATACTTCGGCTTCCAGTACCAACCAGTCCCGTTTAACTACGGGACTATTTCTTATTCTAATTTCCTTTTTCGCTTTCTTTAACTTGCGAGGTTTTATTCTTCCTTTTAAATTCTCACTTAAACTTTTCCACTATCATCCCCAATTAAAATCTCTTCTTTCGTTGAGATTCAAAGCAATCTAATTCTTCCCCTTAAAATCCTTATTCAACTCGATTCTCATAAGAACTTACCATCGTTTTATAAGTTCAATTTCAGTTTCTTTGCTTTTTGACTGAGGTGATTCAAAACATTTTCATTGCTGACTTCTGTGCTGAGATCTCGATGATTTGACAGTATATAAAGCAAGACCTATAATGCGATCCTCTCCAACACTATTCCTTAAATACGTTTTCAGACGCCTTAATGTCGAAAAGGTTCTTTCCTTACTGTTGCTGTGCGTGGATACAAAAATACTGCTAAGATATTCAAGAGAGTAGCAATGTTAGGAAACCTCCTCTCTTGTCACACTTGGCCAAAGCACCGATCGCAGTTTTTGCTTTTCATTTTCTAGCAGCCATATTTATGCTGTGCCAAAGACAATTCACCTCCTTTAGTAAGTGTATCCTCGTAGAGGGTCTGGAAGTTATCTTTATAAAAGAGATGCTTTTTCATATGTTATAAAGGCGCACACTTTCTGGGTAAAATATACTGGAAGTGAAATGATAATGGATTCATGCGAGAGAAATCGATCAGTCAACGAAAAATCAGATCATCAATAAATGGAGAATAAAAACCGAGATGCGGTAATATGATTCTGGATCTGATGTAGGCACATTACAATTTACAACGATGTTTCTGGAACTTCGTAGTTCTTAGAATTGTTATTTCAATACCCAAGCTCGCATACATTTTTAGCTTGTGTTAATATGGTTTTAAACTCTGTATCTGCATTTTTGTCTATGTTTTTCGAGAAGTTGAATAATGTCTTCACTAAATTTATTGTAATCACATGTTCCAAACTGACTTGTAACTGTTTTTACAAGGTGAAGGTTATTCCAGAAAATTTACTTAAAACGAATAATGTTATTATAAAATTCAAATTACTGATTGAATTTAACAACGAAGCTTTCTGTGATAATTCACCAGGCCATTTTTTTATTTCTTCCAATGACGCAGGTATTGGCTCAAGAGTCTCTTAAAAAGGAAAACCGCTTCATGCCATTCACACCATCTTTTTAATCCTCTTGTTATTTTGGTTACTAGAAAATTCTTTTATTTTATCTTCCAGAAGTTTGGACTCGATCGAAAAAAAGTGCACATTTCAGAGATGAATCCTAAGACGTTTCGAATTGCCTGAATTTTAGAAGAGTCTGAGATACAAAGATTTAAACAATGTGCTTCATAATGTGTGTATAGAGCTTTAGGATACTCATTCCGAATAACAGATTGCACTCCTGAATTCGCCTTCTCATGGAAGAGGCCCATCATATCCTTGGCCTCTTAAATTTTCGAGTTTTTAACCAAGATAGCCGAGTCTCCAAAATTACATTTGCCAATGCTTTCCTGAGATATCATAAAATCGGAACAAAGGTGATAAAAATTTTCTCTTAAAGAAAAGTGAGTATCACCATCACCAAACCACCGCGTACCTTTTTACACAGTGAAACTGTTCTGGTTTGGGAAATATCTGTTGTTTCATCAGCTAATACTGAAAATTTGTTTTTTATTAACTTCTTCCACCATTTTCCTTTGTATAGCTGACTAAATGACTGTATGATTTCATTCTGTATCATCGGACTCGAATACATTGAATTTTTTGGACGATAGAAGTAGGTGGTTCTTCAAAAAACCTGGTCACTCTCCATTTGCCCGGAAAACCTGCAAGAAGGTTTCTGGGCCTTCCGTCATTTTCAGCCGGAGTCACAGTATTAATTCAATACGTTCAGAGTCACTTGAGTCCTTAATGCAAGACCTTGCTGGTCACATAAACGTATAGTTTCAATATTGGTTCAAGTTTTTCTCTATTTTCCTTCACATTTTTCATTTTGAGTGTCCAGTTGTCATGCTTTCTCGATTTTTTTCTGGTAAACAAGAGTCAAATGTCAGGTCTTATATAGCATATATAGGCATATATATATATATATATATATGTCGCCAGCAGCGCAGCAGGTAAAGGTTGTTGCTAGCAGAGCAGCATATATATATAAGGGTAATATAGTGTTATATATATATATATAAGCAAATAGTATATATATATATATATATAAGTATATAAGTATATATATATAGTATAAACAGTATATATATATATATGTTGCTAGTTAAGCATATAAGCAGCGGGAGCATGTTGCTATATATATATATATGCAGCAGAATATATATATATATGCTATATATATATATATATAGATATATGTTATATATATATATATATAATATTAGCAGCAGTTATATATATATAAGATATATATATATAGAAAGAAAGTATATATATATATATATATATATATATATATATATATATATATATATATATATATATATATATATATATAATGTATAGCTATAAATGTTTGTAGTTTGTTTTCTGCTGAAAAAATTTCAGCCTGTGTGGTTTTCTGTGTGGGCTGCGCCCCCCTCAGCCTCCCTACATGCCTTCCCTTGATAGAGCAGGCAGGTACATGTACAGGTATATAGCATATATATATATTATATTGGTATATATATATATATATATGTTAGTTATATATATATATATATATGTTATATATATATATATATATATATATATATATATATATATATATTTATGATGGTTATCCCTAAAAATAATTTTCTGTAAAAACTCGTAAATTTGCTGTAACTAAAATAAATGATTTCGTCCCAAGTAAAAATATATTTTTTTCTTCAAAACTGGATGGGTGATCTCGTTCACCTCCAGGCTCCAGCACTTTAATAATTTTCTTTTTTCCGAACTATCTGCTGTTCTTTTTTTAAATTTTGAATATAATCAATCTAAGGAGTATCTTCGAGCATATTAGTTTATATAGGAACTGAGACTTCAGTAAGTAAAGCACGACTTCAGAGTCCTCCTTTTTTTCTTTTTCCTTCGAGTGTTGGTTTAATACCATTTGGAATCTCGGTAAATCTTATTGCTGATGCACAAGATATAGGATATAAGCTTTTGTGAGTCTAGCACAAAGCTTCGCTATTCTATTTTCATCTTTCGGTGCTTATCTTTCTCTGTACAACACTTAATTTCATTTCAAGTTGGACAATAACTTAAATCCTTTAAACTAAATATCGGAGATGTTTATGGATATCATTTCTATCTGCTAATCTTTTGATATTCTTCAATAACCACCATTCAAGCTATTTTACATTTCTTCACTTATCCATTAATACGACAATAACAATTTTACCCAACTATTTTCATTATGTCAAACGAACTACAAATCACACATAAGCAAATGTAACCAACAGAGTTGAGAGTTTCCCTTCAAAAGCTCTATTAGTATTCAAATATCCTTAAAGACATTTAATATTGTTGTTTTCAACGACTCGATTTCATTGTTTACAGTACTTACGCAAATTAATCTTAAAAAAAAACTGTAATATATTTTTCAAAAACATTATTATTATTATTATTATTATTATTATTATTATTATTATTATTATTATTATTATTATTATTATTATTATTATTATTATTATTATTAATTATTTTTATTCATTTTACTTCATAACATTCATATAATTTTGTTTTGTTATTTTTATTATTATTATTATTATTATTAATTTTATTATTATTATTATTATTATTATTATTATTATTATTATTATTATTATTATTATTATTATTATTATTATTATTATTATTATTATTATTATTATTATTATTATTATTATTATTTCTTCAATAAATTTAGTATAATAATTGTGGTATTATTTATTTAATAATTACCTAAACATTTTAATTGAAATTATTCATATTTAATTTAATAGTGTCTATTATTTATTTATATTATTATTATTATTTATTATTATTATTTTGTTAATAATTCAACAATATAATTGCTAGAAGTCCAAATATCGTATTTCACTTTGCATACCTAAGCTCAGCTAAATAACTTACAAGGGCGTTCATTCTTCTTTAACTCATTAATACTGTACAAACACATTACTTTCACTGCCGTTCTTTTGTAGCATTACGTATCGTTCTTAACTCTCTCTCTTCTTCAAGGTAAAATAGAATATCAATGATTATGAAACAATACATCTTAGATATAACGTTCGGAGGTACCTTTACTTTTTTGCATAATCGACGATACGATGTGTACATCCAACGTCATGATGAACGTACTCTCAACAGGCCCTCCGGCATATTATTTGGACTGATGATTTCCCACACCTTCGCATGCTCTTCTAATCTAATCCTTCTGCAAACAGAAATGAATGCGCTTTCCCCCGTCAATGGCTTTGGTCAGTGCATTCTGCTAAACTCTATTTTTCCTCAGTAGGTATATCATTTGACCGACGAATTTCCCCTTCTGTCCACATCGTTTTGTCGATGAAGTGGTGCCCTGATATAATTGCTTTGTTCTGGAAATGAGCAAACTATATCATTAAGTAGACATCTTTTTATGCATATCTCTATTCCCTCAATTTTTCAATCAGAAATTTCGTTAGTAAATGGCTTCTCTTGAAGCCTCCGTCAAAGCCATATATTCAGCCTCAACACTCGATTGGCAACTGTCCTTTGTTTTCGTGATTCCTAAATGATGGCTGCACTACTGCCATCATATACAAAAGTCATACCCGGTGTATACTGCATTTTCTATCGATGATAACATGTATTTCACAATCTCGCATCGTTGACAATACCGGCCTCTCACCTTGGAATTGAGTTTGTAGGTAGGTGACCTCAAGAGTGTAATCTATGAGTACGCCTTTAGGTACCTGAGGAAGCTCTGTTGCCAGCTTTCCAGGTAGTTGTTCATTTATTAATCTATTGTCTAACCTTGGGCTGAGGGAGTGACCCGCGGTCTAGATTATATCTGCGCCTTTAGTAGAAAACAGTAATATGACACATTTAATGAATCTCTATAAGATGGGATGGAATCGGTTAAATTTTTTAGTTTGCTTCTTCCAGACTACAGATTCTGGTTTTAACAATTTCTTACTTTCCATAGTTCACATGTGGTGTCACAACAGGACTTACACTTCAGTCATCCCGTATTGATCCAGTATATTTTCACATATCGCTTTTGTTGACAATATACAATCCACCTTTGGAAGATTTAAGCTCTATACCTAGACAGTTCTCAATAGGTCCCATATCTTTCATTCGGAATTCGTCTTATTAGATCTTTCTTTATTTTTTTCTAACAAGATTATATTTTTGGATGCCAGTATCAAATCATCCACATATACGCCAATGATAATGAGATCGTCAACATTTCCGCACATATATAACACATTGGATCAGCTCTGTGGTTGAAATCAAGATTTTAAGAGACTTTGATGAGTTTAATGTACCGTACATTCCGATCCTAAGATTATGTTTCAGTCATAAAGAGCTTATTCTAGTTTACACACTTTATTTTCACGTACGAAGTTGGTTTAGCATATTTGAAGCTTTCTCTTTATGAGTGTGATTCTTCATCATTCTTAATCTCCTAATGATTACTTTCTAATGATCGATACTTCCAATTAAGTCTCTCTAGTCACAGCATTTAAATACGTTCAGTTCCAATCCATTGATGTATAGTCATAACCCTTCAGCTGCAAGTGCATTACAATTAGTTCTAAGAGACTAGACGTATAATCGGAGAAATGTCACTCATAATAACTCGATTACTTTTGGTCTTTGTGAAAAACCTTTAGGGCTATCAAGGGTGCTTTCTTATTTATCAAGAGCCCGTCCTGCTTAAATTTATTACGTACGCAACATTTTTGCACCTAATTACTTCTGCAATTTGATGTCTTCATCTTCTATTGTCCAATTGTCTCTATTTCGCCGAATCGATGTTATACTCTTTTTCAAATCGCATCTTTTCCATTGACAGAGGCAGGAAGCTATTTAATGCATCTGGGAAGAGATGACTGAATCCTTCCATCTACTGCCATGGTAGTTTGTTTCAGTTACTTTTGTGGCCATAGCTTTTTTCGTCTTCCTTCGAAAGATTCTTCATTCTTTTTCTTCTGATTTCTTCTTCTATCTTCCTTTTTCAACCATTCTTTTTTGAAGCAGGTTGACTATAATTTCTTTCTTGGACGTCCCATCGCTGACCAGTTTCGATCAATATCATTCGGGTCTCTTCCTCTGTCCTCGAGGAGCAAATGTATCATCATCCTCCTCTGAATCGATGCTGTCTGTAGCATCTCCAGGATCTTCTTCGGATCATTTTTAAGAGTCATCAGAGGGACTATTTCCATTATTTCATCACACTCACTAGATTCCTGGAAAATAATAGTCTGTGTAGAATTTTCTCGTGGAAAATTTACGTCCTGAGCTATAAAGAGTTTTTTTTCTTCTTCGACCATATCTATATAATGCCTTACCTCTCTGAATATCCAATCAATGTTTCTGGGCTGGAAATTTCAAGAAACTTACTCATTCCCGGTGTTTTATTTCATAAAATATAACTTTCTAACCAAAAATGCGTAAGTGCGAAAATGTGCATCGCCTTCCAGTCCATATATTAACAGGTTAACACTTCCCATTAAAGGCATGGAGGGGCATCTATTACGATAAATATAATTTTTGCGCTAAAATAGTCTTTCTGCCCAAAATCTTGATGTGTGTGGTCGGAATTCACCTGAGGATGACATCTTGCCATTCCAACTCAACGGTACGTTCTTTTTTGGCGCTCAGAAATTTCCATTTATTGCTTGAGAGCCTGTGTATGGAACTAAGTCTCTCCAATGCCATTCTCCTTAGAAATTTTGAAAATCCTGAGAATCGAACATCACTTGAAATACTTTCAGCTTTGAAAACAATTCGTTAATTAAGTCAACTGATTTTCTACGAGTATTTTTAATATTCTTTAAATTTTCCATAGGTGCTGGTGCGTGTTACAGGAATTGAGCGCCGGTAGTAATATCTACTTTTATCATCTAATGAAAGTGATAAATATATTTTATGATTTCCGAGTGATGGAATTCGAAACGGTCCACATATATCGGAACGAACAATTTCCAAAAGTTTTTGTCTTTCGCGATGAGATTTTTAAAGCATTGAGTCATGTTATTTTTTACGCTGTTTCACAAGTTAGGCATATCAGAAGTTTTAAACGTTAATCTCTGCCACCACAAATTTATTTCTTAACACTTCAAGATTTTAATTATTTAATCAAGAAATGACCACAAACCTGCGATGGCAGATCCCTATATCAGAAGATTTAATTTCAGACGCTACTGAAGCTTTTTCTCGCAAATAATATAGGTTATTTTTTCTATTCGCTATCAATAAAAGTTTTCCGTCTTTACCATATATTTTTGCATTATCTCTGTGAAAACAACTTTGCAAGTCCTTTATCGGTCATCTGTTTCGAGACAGAATAGTTAATTAGTAAGTAATTTGGCACGTAGAAGAGCTTCGTTTATATTAACGTTTTTAATTTCTCTTCCTAGTTGACTTTTTATATTAATACTGCTTGTACCATTTATAAAAGTTTCAGATGAGTCTGCTAACCTAATTTTCATATCTTTAGTAGTACTTAATTCGGTAAAATAATCTTTTGAACACATTATGCGCAAGTTGATTCTCCGGCTTCTAAACACCATTTACGGCAGACATTTCATCGTGCTGGCGCAGAATAAGAACACGTGATTGCTATTTTCTTTCAGAGTTCGTTTCTTTGACAATTTAGTTTACTACTTTTCGTGCTATGATTGCTCCAAATAAGTTTACTTGTAACATCTGACATGTGATTTCCACATAGGGTCGCTTTTCGTGACTATTTTTCTTAAATTTGTCTTTTCGTGGTTGATAGCATCCATACTTAGTTATAGTCGAAATCTTGATGCTAATCTTTACTCTCTTCGCATAACTTTCACTTCGTAAGATTTCGACGTTCAGGTAAATTCGTCCTCTGACTTTTTCCATTGCGCATCTGAAGTTACCTGTATTCATCAGGCAACTATAATTAATAATAGTATATCCTCACATATCCCCATCTGATATCAATATTTGCAACTCACGCATTTACTCACGGCGTGTCGAAGAACTTATCCAAAGTAACCTTTTTTATCACTTCTTCATCGCTTTAGCTACTCAGAGTTAGTTGTTTAAGCACATTGCCTTACGCTGCAGGATTCTTTGATGATAAATACCTTTTAATTTCCCCAAACTTTGATTGAAGATTTACAATCTTTAATTTGGTTTCAACTCCGAGGGTGAACTTATAAGTATTAATTTCTGACTTAGCTTTAACGATCGAACGAATCCAATTGTGTAGCTCTGATGGAATTTTCTTGGTCTTTTCTTTTCATCGCGACGTATTCCCATACTAATTCGCTTCTATTAATAAAAGCTTGGCTGATACACCAGTATCATAATTATCCTTTCGTAGGGGTTCGATACATTTCTGTAGAACTTGCCATGATGCAGTTTTATTTCTGTACACGATGTTTGTTTTAGTGTCGTAACTTAACTTGATCAATCTTTAAGTAGCAAAGAAGTAGCAAAGCAGCAACGTAGTAATTTAGTAACTAACTAACTACGCTCTGCTACCATGCTAGAAGTCCAAATATCGTAGTTCACTTTGCATACCCAATCGCTAAATAACATAGAAGGGGTTACGAATACTTTAGTTACAAACACCATTTAATATGTACAAACACATTATAACACAAGTCCATTACTAGATTGGAATAGCAAGTAAGTATATTAAAAAGGTAAAATAGAATACAATGATATGAACAATACAATCTTAGATATAACCTTCGGAGGTACCAACTCTTCTGCATAACGACGATACGATGTGTAATCCAGTCATGATGACGTACTCTTCAACAATAATAAAGCGATGTTTTGGCCAAAAAAAAAACAAAAAAAAATTAAAATTCAATATATAAAGTGACTTCACAAATGTGTCAAAAAAGTTCCATAAAAAGACACAACAGAAAATATTTCATCTAAACTTCTCCAGAAGAAAAATCATGTTCACTTCTCAGAAAGGGTGTCCATGAGTCCAAAAAACTCTAAAGTAGGGGCTTTTACAGCCATCCTGGAGGTTCAAAGGTAGGAGCGTCTGACTTTCCTCTCAGAGTCGCTTCGGCGAATTCTCTTTCCTTTGAAAGCTAAGAAGAAAACTATTCCTGTCGAGATCATTTCTTCAGGACTTAAGAGCTTTGTTGAAGACTTGTATATTGTTGCAATATTTCGCCTCCGAACTCGAGGCATCTTCAAGCAGAAATGAAATTAATTTGTGGAATGGCTATAAATATTTGTGTCATAAAAATCCAAAGCAATATTAATAAAAGAGATTGTTATAAAAAAAAAAAAAAAAAATTAAAAATTCAACATATAAAGTCTTCACAAATGTGTCAAAAATGTTCCATAAAAAGACACATACAGAAAAAATTTCATCTAAACTTCTCAGAAGTAAAAATCATATCCACCTACAGAAAGTTGGTGTATATAAGTGCCGTTTATGATTCCATTTATTATTATTTATTATTATTATTATTATATTTATTCGTTAATTAATTATATATTATTATTTATTATTATATTATTATATGATTTATTATTATTTATTATTATATTATATTTATTATTATTTATTAATTAATTTATTTATTATTTATATTATTATTCATTTTTATTTTTATTTTTTTTTTAATTTATATTATATATTATTATATATTATTTAATTATTTATTATCTATACATATGAATTATAATTATTATAATTATTATTATTAGGGGATTATTCATTGATTATATTATATTATTATTTATTATTATTATTATTATTTTTATTATTATTATTTTGTTGTTGTTAGTTGTTGTTGTTGTTGTTGTTGTTGTTGTGTTTGTTGTTGTTGTTGTTTGTATGTTGGTTAGTTGTTAGTTTGTTGTTGTTGTTGTTTCGTTTGTTGTTGTTGCTGTTGTTTGTTTTTGCGTTGTTGTTGTTATGTTGTTGTTTTTATGTTGATTCTAGAATTAGTTATTTTTAAGTATTTTATTATTATTATTAATAGTAGAGGTAGTTATTTATTTGCTTATTATTTATTTATTTTATTATATATTATTCATTATTTATTAATTATTATTATTATTATTATTATATTATTATTATTATTAATTATCATTTTATTATTATATTATTATTATTATTAATATCTTTTTTCATTATTATTTATTATTATTATTATTATTAATTATATCATTATATTATTTATTTTTTATTATTATTATTATTAATTATTTTATTATTATTAAATATTATTATATTATTATTATTATAATTATTATCTACTTGGTTTTAATTTTATTATTAACACGTTTTGGCTATTATTAATTTATTATTATTATTAATTATTAATTAATTATTTATTATTATTATTATTATTATTATTATTATTAAATTAAATTATATATTATTATTATTATTATATTATTATTATTATTATTATTATAGTTATTATATTATTATTATTATTATTATATATTATTATTTATTTATTATTATTATTATTATTTTTTTATTATTATTATTATTATTATTTTTACTTATTATCTTATTATTATTATTATTATTATTATTATTATTCCATTATTATTTTAATTATTATTATATTATTTTTATTATCTTAAATAAATTTATTAATTATTTTATTATTATTATTATTATTATTGTTGTGTGTTTAGAACACTTTTTTTTCTGTTCAGTATTTGATTGGAACTTTTTTATTATTAGTTTTAGTATTTGTAGAAGTATTTTATAATTATTTATTTTATTATTTTAATTTTTATTTTATAATTACATCAATCTATTATTTTTATTATCATTATTATTCTTATTATTATTTATTATTATTATATTATTATTTTAATTATATTTATTTTATATTATTATTATATTATTGATTTAATTATTATTATTTATACTTATTATTATAATTATTAATTATTTTATTATTATTATTTATTTCATTATATTTTATTATTATTATTATTATCATTAATCTATTTATATTTATTATTATTATTATCTATTAATTATATGTATTATTATTTCATTATTTTAATATTAATTATTACTTTTATTTTTTTTATTCTATTAATTATTTAATACATTTTATTCATTTTCTTATTTGTTTAAATACTTTCTTATCATAGTTTTTATTTATAGTAGCTATTTACCATATTCTCTAACCCGTTTTAATTTATTGCAATTATCTCTATTAATATATATAACTTGAATATGTAATAACGTACAATAATAATCTTCTCGGGAAAAAAAAGGTCGAGAACGTCCCTTTAGTAGCCATTCATTTCTGCGTCTAATAACTCAGTCATCACTTCAATATATTTATTAAATTTTGCTTTTTTTTAATGATAAGTATTATTTATGTATTTCTACAAAATACAAAAGTTATGAAGTATTTTTTTGAATTTTTGATTATTATTATTTTTTTATTAACTTTATTATTATTTATTATTTGATATTATTATTATTATTATTATTTTTATTATTATTATTATTATATATTATTATTATTAATTATTTATTATTAGTTAATTAGTATATGTTAGTAGTAGTAGTAGTAGTAGTAGTAGAAGTAGTAATAATCATTTATTTTGAATTATTATTTATTTTTTATTTATTATATTATTTTTAATTATATTATATATTTATACTTTATTATTATATTATTATTATTATTATATTATTATT
>JABUQX010011214.1:0-2500 GCA_015478945.1 Trachelipus rathkii | reverse complement strand
TTTTTCAGTGGTTAAATAGATAAGAGGTAATAACTAATTATTTCTTTAGCAAGATTGAAAAATATAAGAGAATTCATTATAATTAATTATTTATAATAGTTATAAATATCTAAATTAGTTGAGATTTTGCAAAATTAGGACATATATTATATATATATATATTATATATATAAATTATATATATTATATATTATATATATTATATATATATTATATATATTATATATATATATATAAATATAAAATATATATATATATTATATTTATGAAGAATTGGAATCGGAATCGGAATCGGAATCGGAATCGGAATCGGAATCGGCACTTTTGACTGGCATCGGTATCGGAATCGGCATCGGCTGGAAATTTGGAATCGTCCCATCACTAATATATATATATATATAATATATAAAATTTTATTCACACTATTAAAAATATATATATATATATATATATATATATATTTATATATATATATAATATATATATTAATATATATATATATTATTAAATATATTATATATATATATATAAATATATATATATATATATATATATAGTATATTATATTATATATATATTATATTATTATATATATATATTAATATCATATATATAATGATATATTAAATAATATATTATATATATATTATTATATATATATTATATATATATTTATATATATACATAGCCACTGATCTAAATAATATATATATATATATATAAAATATATATATATATATATATATATAATATATATATTATATATTATATATAGATATATAATATATATTATATATATATAATATATATATATAAATATATATGATATTATTTAAAATATATATATATATATATATAATAATTTATATATATATATATATATTATAATATTTATATATATAATATATAATATATATATATATATTTATATATATAGATATTTCTTTTTTTTCTTTTTCCTCTCCCAGGAAGGATTCTTCATCCTGTCAGCCGCGCAAGCGTCTTTCTCCAGACATCCCTCTGCTGCACTATTCCTCTTCTTTTTAGCACTCTCATTTTGGATAGCTGACTCTTTCAGAGAGTCCCTCACCGACTCCGCCATCTTTTCTTCGGTCCCCCTTGTCTTCTGCCCTTCTGGTATGGGCCAATTCCTATCTTTCTTTTCGGCATCTTGTTCCTGCGCCATCTCTCCAGATGATCCCACCATCTCAATCTCCCCATATCCATCTTCAGTGTCATCTTCACCCCTATATCTTCTCTAATAACTGCATTCCATATTCTGTCTCTCCTACTCTTTCCAATCATAGTTCTTAATGCCCTCATCTCCACCGCTTGTATTCTACTCTCCTCTCTTCTCGTTGTTGTCCATGTTTCCGCTCCGTACAGCAGCGAGGAGTCAGTATACTGTTAAAAATCACTTTTTTAAACCTCGTATGCCGATGTTTTTTAATCTTTCATCATGGGTATACGCTTTCATACTAATCCATACTTTTCCAATCTCTTCGCGTTAATCTCTCCTCCACTTCTCCCTTCTGTTAAACAGTTCCTCCGAGCATAATGCGGTAATTTAGCCGCCTTCACCTCCTCCCCCTCACCCACCATCCTCATCCTCTTCATTTCCTCCGTTTATTTTAATATCTCTGTCTTCTGTACGTTCATCCTCATCCCTGCTTCCTCCAACTCTTCCGCAAACAACTTCACCACCTCTCGAATCGCTCTCCTCTCTCTCGCTCCAACATGCCAGATCGTCCGCATATGCATTATGCTCCCCTTCAAATTCTCCAATCTCTCCCTCAACTTTCCTTATCACCACGTCTAAATATAATATAAACAGCAGTGGCGATAAAACACTCCCCTGCTTCACTCCTGTTTTCCCCTCAAACCATCTATCGTTCTCGCACTCAGCTCTAACATTACAACTGCATTCTCATAGCATACTTCTCATTGCCTTCTTTTAATCTATCCCTTCACTCCATAATTTTTCCTCTCCATAAGTATCAGGCTTTTCCTGCACCGAATCCAATGCCTTTTGCAGGTCGATGAACGCTACAAAGAATCTCTTGCCATTATTCCAGCATCTTCTCTCCGAGGAACCATGTTCTTAGTGGTGAATAAGAGGTTCCGTCGTTTCCTCTTCCTCTTTCTATACCCGGTACTGTTCTTTCTCCAGAGTCTCGGCTCTACCTTCTCTCTCAGCCTCCTCTCCAATATTCTTTCGTTTATTTTCGCCAGATGGTCCATCAGTGAAATACCTCTATAATTATTACAGCTTCCTGCATCTCCTTTACCTTTATATATCGGTAATATTATTGCTTTGCCCCACCTTTCCGGCACCTTTCCCTCTCTCCAACACTTGTTCATCAAACTGATGATTCTCCCTCTCAGCTCCTCTCCTCCCTCCACCACCAACTCCACAGCCACTCCATCCTCTCCTGGGGCTTTACCCTTCTTCATCCTTTTTATAGCCTCCTCATATTCTTCTACCGTTATCTCTCCGCCT
>JABUQX010011213.1:77500-80000 GCA_015478945.1 Trachelipus rathkii | reverse complement strand
AAATAATTTTTTAAAACATTTTACATTTATGTTGAACATGTTTTTTTAAAAATGAAATTATCTCGAAAAAAATTACGGGGGAAAAACCCCAAACCTTAACAAAGGAGAAAAAAAAAAACCCCCAAATTTACATATTTGGAATAAGCGTATATTGCTTTGTAGAGAACTGTAAAGAATGAGAAAACAATTAAGAGCATAAAAAACAAAACAAAAAACTAACAATATAGGGGCTCCGCAATGCGCGAGATCGGGCGGGAGAGGGGAACGTTTTTCCATACCCGTTAGGAGACGGAGGGTTGGAACCCCCGCTGACACCATACATTACAAAAGAGCGGAGGGTTCCCGAGACCCTTCCCGGAGGGGAGGGAAATTAGTCCTACCCATGTCGTTCTCCGGCGAAGGCCGAGAGACCCCGGACCCGAAATCTTTTGCTGTTTTTTGTACCCTTTTGTATTCCTTTAGTTAGAAAAAAAAAATATATTTAAAACTATGAGTCGTAAAACGTAAAAAGGTCCTATCATATTTTTGAATCATGTCCGTTACCACATAAATTGATTGTTAGGATCATATACTAGAGAAATATATTAAAAAAAAAACAAACAAAAAAAATTAAAAAACTGACGGAGGTCGTAAAACAGAAAAGGTCATATATATATATACAACAAAATGTATATACATATACTAATACATATAATATTATAATATATATATATATAATATATTATTTTTTTAATTTAAATATTAATATTTAATATTATAGTCTATATAGATCACTACTACTTATATATAGTACTATACTTATACTATATTATAGTATATTATATATACGAGTATATACCGTATATATTATAATATACGAGTAATATATCTCGTACGAATATATACCTTATGTATATATATAATATGCCTCATACTATTTATCTTATTACTATATTATATATTACATAATAATATACAGCAGTATATATATAAGTGTAACTACTTATATCTAATTTATAATATATTATATACTATATATTATATATATAAAATGATGAGTGGAAATTAGCGAAAGATTACCGCCATAAATTTAAAGGTGTTTAAAAGGAATTACCAATAAAAAAAAAAAAAAAATTACCTATACAAAAGGATAAACACATTTTATAACTTTTCAGCGTGGAGGCGAAGGTAAGAGGACGGAGACAGAGCGGCACGAGAAAAAATCGAGGAACCAGCTGTGAAGAATTTCAGTCGATTCGTAACCGATACAAAGTACCAAACGGCTTTAGAAGTACGCAAGAACAACTAAAGCCATAATTTTTTTTTCTTTCCTCAATAATAATAATAATAATAAATAATAATAATAATAAATAATCCAATAATAATAATTAATAATAATAATAATAATAATAATAATAATAGGTAAAATTAAGTTATCTTTCTTGACTTCACGATTCGATATATCGAAATCTATATATCGATTACGATATATATATCATTTAGTATATAGTATTATATATTATATATATATTATATATATTATATATTATATATTATATATATATATATATATATATTATATATATATATACTATATATTGCTATATATATATAATATATATAAGTATACATATAGTATTATATATATATATATATATTATATATAATATATATACTAATATATATATATATATATATATATATATATATATAATATACTTATATATTATATAATATATATTATTTATTTATATATATATATATTATTATATTATCACCTCTAGAAAGAGCATCACACAATTCCATATCTCAAAATAACTTATCAACAGCTACAGGGAAAAGGAATACATTTTGCTGGAATGCTGGTACAATTTTAGTGCGGAAATGTAAAAAAAAAATATTGTCAATAATTATAGTAATATGAGTTAGGAATGTCCTACTTTATAGACTTTTATACTGTTGACTCGTTAAAATAAGATAGACCTTGTTATGAGTAAATTTTGTTTTTTTTATAACTAAAGGAATACCCCAAGGTAGACCGCACGATGTCAGGAGTCGGAGTCTCTCGGCCTTTCGGGGGAACTACAGGGTAGGACTATGTCTCCCCTCTCCGGTGAGGCTCCGGACCCCCCGCTCTTTGGTATTTGGTGTCGCGGGGGTTTCCTCCCCTCCCCTACGGGTATGAAAAACGTCCCCCCCTGTGTTCCCCGTCGCTCGAGCCCCCTAAATTGCAGTGTAATACCTTTACAAATAATAGTATATACTAGTCCTCCGCTCCCGCTCGAGCTCCCCCCCAAAAAAAAACAAATTTTTATGTTTTTTTTATTTTTTTATTTGTTTACAGTGCCTAACCAAAATATTTACAAAGGAATTCCAAAAATGTATTCCCTTTTCCCTTTGGTAGCTATTGTAAGTTTGAGATATGGATTGTGGCTTCTCTAGAGCTGCCATTATATAATATTATACATTAAACAATTAAATTTAATTCCAATTCTATACACTGTTTGGTTCACTGACATTC
>JABUQX010011213.1:65000-72500 GCA_015478945.1 Trachelipus rathkii | reverse complement strand
AGGATGTTGCTTCTGTGCTCCGATTTTTAATTTTAGGTACTGATTCCATTTCTCAATAGCGCAATAATACCAGCTCTACAAACTTACTCTATAAGGTTCATGACCTGAAAATGATTGTTCTGCCATGAATATGTAATCAGACGCCAGAATAGAAAGAACGCAAAACGCTTGTTTGTGTTCATACTGATGTATATTAAGCCAGGACCAGAAACTACTTCTCCAGAGTGTTAAAAATCAAACATATCTCCTTCTCCAGGTTTCCAAGAGCGAACCACTTTCTGGCTGGAACAAAGTCCTTTAGTCCGCATTTTGTTTTCCTCAAATATTCTAAATCAGCGACAAACCACGTTCAAAAATTTAGAGAATTCCCAAATTCTTTGTTTTTTTAAATCCAGCAATTACATTTTCAAACTTGCCAATGCCAATATTAAAAGATGAAAAATTTATTCTTGTGCTATTGTTTAAACTACGGACGTGTTTCGTACGGCAAGGGGCACTTCACTGAATCTCTCTCCTCGAAAACCTTGTTTGAGAAATGCTTAACCTTCATATTTAAAAAGTTGTTGTTTTATCTCTTTTGAAAGAGCAAAATGTCAATATCAAATATTTTTCTTGGCGGAGTATTGTTTCACAGGCTTGCGAAAGTGAATCAAAGTTTCTCTCCTCAAAAATCGATGAGAAAAAAAAGATAAATTTATCGTCTTTTGAATGATATAGTAAAATAAGTTTTCTTCTAACATGCGATATAAAAAATTGATGCTCCCTTTACCCCAGGTTTCTAGTTTATACATTTAAGCTGTTTTTATGGATGAGACGTAATCCTCTACCATGAAATAAATTATTCTTGGATTCCACCATCATTCGTAAGTTTGTTGAATAGTTGAACGCCCTCATTCACAGAAAAAAATGCTTTTAATTTCTGTTTATTAAGGCCAAGCAGAACCGTTTCAAACACGTTTCCCCGGTTGATAAATCAAACACGTACTTGTGTCCCTACGCCAGAAGAAGATATTGCAAATATTCGTTCTCTCATTTCAATATAAAATTCTCTTTGAAAAACCTGAAAAGCGAAACCACGAGCTTTTTGATATAATGTAATTGATAAATCTAATTCACCCATTTCCATAACTTTGCGCAAATTTTCTTCTGGAATGTGCTGACGACAAAGCGCTTCTTGATCGCTCTAATAATGGTAGATTAATAGGTGTATTTGTGATTTATTTTTCTTTCTTTCAACAACTTGAAGCTCAACAAACCTGCATTTTCTTTTTACGCCCGGTCTGCCCATATTGAATACTCATGATCCGGACAAAGAGTACAGCCCTTAACAGGTATTTGAAAAATTTAGACTACCTATTTGTGATTAAAACAATAAATGCAGAGTGGAATACAATGATGGAACTTGGGAATGTTTCAATGCACTCTCATATTTAACAGAATGCGTTCATAATTCCTCTTCATGTGTAGACCCATGTAAGAATATAAAGATTCAATCAAACTGAAAGTTCTCCCACAATTTTTACGAGTTTACATTGGCTCTTGACATATAGTAGTCTCTCTCTCAAGCAAATATATGAGAATATGTTTCAAATTCCTCATAATATTAGGTTCTTTGCGTATAATTTAGGAATTTGCGACTCATTCTATTTGACAAATAAATGTTAGCAATATTTTAAATAAACTGATGTGAGGAAACCTATTTCTTTGTAACCTTATTTATGTCACATAATGAATCTACTGTGTCTCTAACTTGCATTGGTTGAACGTATAACACCAGTTTAGAAATCCTCAATTAGAATTTAATTCTACTTGCTTGATGTATTATTTGTTTATATACGATAGTGACATTTTGAGTCTATCTTCATCTGTCTTTTTTAGCAGGAAGAAAATGGAATAACTGCTTTTAAATTGATTTTTTATATATATGCATTAAGAACAATGAAACCTAGACCCAATTTATTAACAATCTTCCTTTGTTAATTCTTTCAAAAAGGATAACTTCTACGATAATTATAGCTATGTTCTCGCCGGTATATTGTAATGCTATTCATTATAAAACCATACGCTTTATATTATGTATTCTTCTCTCCTCGTCTTGCATAATTATGTGTTTTCATTCTAGCAATCTTATCAAATTGACTAAATTCCCAAAAATAGACTATCAGCATAATTTATTATCCCTAAATCAATTAATGTTGAGTTGAGAGATTGCGAGTTCCAAGTTCCATTAGTAGTTGTTAACTATTCACAGGAATTTTAGAGATAAATTTTCTGACTCTTTCCCTTTAGAATCTCCTCTAACTATTTTTCTTTTCACTTCTTATTATCGAAGGATTGAATTTGATTTATTTTATTTGGCCACGTCTTGTGATCCCTATATTTACCAGACTCGGAAAATGATACCCGAGGCATATTAATAGTCTAACTCGTGTAGACATAGAAAAGAAAAGTGATAGGTGATTCGACCTTCTCTAAGTCCAGAATTTGAATTCAATTGCTATGAGCATCAATTTTTTTCTTGACCATAATAACCGCTAGAGACATGCAACACGACAGAAGCACTTATCACGTGTGCCTATATCAAGTTGCAAGTAAACATCCGTTAGAAAATTGTCACTTTGGGTGGGTACAAACATCTGTTTACACAGTGAACATATCTTGAGTATCTCTCTGTTTCATCCTTTAACTCTTAAATATCCATTCAAAATTTCTCTTCAGAAATTCGCCTTTCTCTTTCTCTATTACCGTATTAGTTCTCCTTTCATTCCCGCTTTCGATTGTAATGGGTGTAGCCAGTTCAAACAGACTCACAGCTGTTGAATACCATCCTACTCATCGCTCTCACCATTCTCTCCTAGCACAACAAATATTCAGTATTTTTTGATCACCATAAATCCCTTGTTTGCCGCAGTCCGCTCGATAGAATTAGAAATAGCATCTTCCACCGTAACACTTAGTATTGTTCTCCTTATTCTACTCTCCAAATTATATATATCACTTTGATTTATTTAATACTCACATTTATTTAATAAATCCCAGTCGCCTAAATAAATAATATAAAATATTGATATATATAATTAATACATAATTTAATAAACTTAATTAAATTATATAAATAAAATATATCAATTAATTATAAATAAGTCCAACTCTAACACTCTACAAAATTATAAATTGACTTATAGTTAATCAAGATTTCATGTAATTTATAATATAATATATAAATATAATATAAAATTAAATCCATAATAACATAAGAAGAATGGAGATTATTATTACAATGATCAACCTGATTTTGGTAAATAATAAATTACTATATACATAGAATACTTTTTAGGATATGTATTATAGTAGGGTAAAATATATCCTGTGTATACCTATCGTCTCACACTCGCTCAGCGCTCATATTAACTCTATTACCAATAGGGTTATGAGAGGCTTGTTTAAGCTAATCTGTATGACACAAAATAATTATCTGTCTCTCACTCATTTGAAAATTGTAGGTATTTCTGCTGTTGATCATTAAAAAGTAACTCTTATTAGAGTGATCTGTCGATTACACTCATTCAAACTTGCTATATTATATATTTGTATATATATACCTATTAATTACTTCGCATTGTGAGCAATGAGCACAAAGCCAGTAGCTCTTAGGATTCCTACCTCTTTCACTCGCTAATTTCCTATACCAATAAAATCAGATTCTCTGATTGATAAATAATTATTACAAACTCTAATAATATATTTAATTGATAAATTTATCAGGTGGATGGAACCACTAACTATGATGTGGATGAGGGCAAAAGCTCGCTGGTGGAGACTAGTTATAGTCTTGAAGTGTAAAAGGATTAAATATATATTCTCAAAAGGCATTTGACACACCCCATCACTTTTATTTGTCGGATTAGTTTAATCCAAAATCGAATTGAGTTTATACTATCATTACACTCCTCCTCTCTTCTCAGAATTCTGTATGATTGGGCTGTATATCTTGCCCTTTTTTGACCGAGTGGAGCTCTCATAGTGAGTCTACTCATGATTATGGAAAAACTATTCTACGAAAATTGTATAGATTAGATACCTCTCTGATTCTGCTTTACTGAAAGTCACCATTACCAACGAAGCCTCTATCATACAAGAAAGAAGAGTTCTTATTTTGGAAGTTCCTCTTTTAAGAGCAAATTATCTACTTCTGGAAATGTCCTCTCATTAATGTCGCTGCAGAGCACTCGGCTTTGCTAACCCATGATTAATTAAATCACTAATACCACAAGCCAACTCACAACGTAAAGAAATAAAAGTAATTGTAGAAAATAGACAATAATAGAGAGAAGGATCACCAGTTCTTCAGACTCAGAAAAATTTTCTAAATATGCCACGAGGATAATAATAGGGGATATTATGTGTGTTGATTTGAAGAGCCCTCTCAGATGGAATAGACCAAAGAGAGGAGCGTCCCGCAACGACTGTGGCTCGCGAACGCCGCGGTTTGCCGGCCACCACGCTTGCACCGATTATGTGAAGATTTTAAAGCTTCCTGAATATGGTTTAAAGCAGAAGGATTCATGTAATTTAATTTTAGAATCAGGAAACGCCAGAGGAGTAGGGTCGTATCCAGCTGCCTAAAAGCGCAAATCAACTCCATTAAAAATAATAAATATGATTGCAATAAGTGGAGATCGTTCCATAAAAAAAATTAAAAATCTATTAACCGAATAATATAATAAAAAAAGGACACCAATAGAAGGGTACTTTAGGCTATGCGAACTTGGATAAGAGGGTACAAGTACACCGCAATCGGCAGCAAGAATTACAGTTGGAGTCTTATACAGAGTGAACTCATGTCCTTTCATAAAGTTAAAGAAAGGGCATTGAATAACCACACCTTAAATATGAGGAAACCCATTCGTATATTTCACCTCGATAAAAAAGGCAGTCAAAGGCTCAAAGTAGTATATTCAAAAACCTAAATCCCTGAGATTCCCAAACATGACCATTACTACTCTTTTGTTCATAAACTGAAATAAAAAAAAGTAACGCGCAATAAGTATCATCACAAATAGGTGACTGGATTACTCTTGACTCAGAAACCGTCGATCAAATATTAATTATTTTTGGAGAAGTACTCAGCATAATGTACAAGAGAATATTGGAAAGAGACTGAGAATCAAAGTTGAAGAGGACACGCTTGACGAAAGCGGGCGTGCCAAGCCTATATAAACAAGCAGTAAAAATGCTTTTTCAACTGGCGGTTAAAAATTGGAGAGAGCAGAGATGATACGCTAAGCCCTGAACAATGTGGATATCCAAAAGAGAAGTAAGTCATAAACAGAAAATGGAACCTGCTAATTCACCATAGAATACCAGAAATATGTAGTATCGGCGCCCGATGCCATTTTGCTCAGAAAGCCCCGAGGGAGAAGGACCCGTCTGGGTATAGACTCCCCGAAGGAAATGAATGTAGGAAGAGAATGATTAAACAAGAGAAAGTACACCTGAAATATGGAGGTCGGCGTTGATACTAGAGATCCTTAATTCATGGAACCCATGAACAAACCCCGCGAATATATGTATGTGTTTGAAATGTGAATTATGATGGGTGCATTATCAATAAGTGCATTAGAAAAACATCCTCATTTCCAAGAGCCAAAAGCAAAATATTGAACGCAAAAATCTAGGCTACGAATACATCGAATAGCTTCAATAATATGAATATAAAAAAAAACAGGGCAACATAAATTTGATTAATACACAAACAAGGTAGTAAATGTGTGAAATCAATTCTTTTATCCAAAGTTCAGTATAAAACTAGTCCCCGTCATGCAGTTACTGAGTGATTGAATGGCCACAGACTATAAACCCAGAAGCTGCTCAGAAGAAAATTTTGAGAAACATTCTTTTTTACCACCCTTGGCGTGCAATAATTTACTACGAATGTAGATTAGTCTCCAATCTCCAAATCCTTCTAAATCTTTCTTCTTCTGTTTGTAATCATCCAAAGTAAACAACATTGTGTTGAAATTTTTATAACCCTCCATAGTAGACATTACTGATATTATATCCAATGACACGTACAGTAATGTGTATGCATCTGGCTCCTCGTTCGATTCCCTTTCGGTTCTTCAATATATTTCTAATCCTATCATCTCTCTTTGACTCACTTGAATCTTTCTGGAGCTCTAACTCTAGAAGTGTATTCGTGTAGTAACAGAGTGAGTACGAACCTCTCAGCTTTATGTGGGACCCATCTTCCGGCTGTGCATTACCGAAAATTCATTACTTCCAACATTGCTAAAGTAAGGTACCTTTGAATCTCAATCTTCCTCTGACCCGCCCCATAATTCCCCAACCTATACTATTAAATAGGTATATATTCTTAATACTGGATTGTGGGAGGAATTACCTGTCAGCCTGCTCTAGTCTTTACACTAGAAATTCAATTTTGGTATGCGTCTAGCGATGTTGATCCTTGTTTCACCAAATAATTTACCGCTTCTAGGGGAAACTATTCTCAATATTAGTGTCTATAATTCACTAACTCTAGCGAGTTTTACTCACAACTCCCGTGATGTATAACAATTGGGTATGCGATAGGAGCAATCATTTCTCCACCGACGCTACCAAATGGCTGCTATTCAGATATCTATATTTTAATTTGTTTCACAATAAAATTATAAAACCTAAACAGTCCTGACTATAGTCTTTTTTTAGTTATCACATGGTCAGATTATGGTGTAGCTATGGGATCTCCACAGAGTTCAGTTTTTGCCAATATCTTTTTGAACCATTTGGAGATGATCTTGAATATTGCCAATATTCCTAAACCAATTTATTACAGGCGCTAACGAGATCATATCTTTTGTACGTTTATAGAATATGAACAGGCTGTCCAGTTCTGCAACTACATCAATACAAAACATCCTAATATTTCCTTGGTTGAGTTTGAAACCACTAACTCTTTGGCTTTTCCATTCAATTTTCAACATCTGTGTTTTCAGAAAATATACTTTTAAACCTAAATATACTACTGAGAATGTTTTTATGTTGGCTAAAGCTTGTTTCTTGTTTTTTTTTAGCGTGGGTTTACTATATATATATATATATATATATATATATATATATATATATATATATATAGTATATATATATATATATATATATATATATATATATATATATATAAATCTCAGTTTAGTTGCCATGACTGATACTAAAAAGGCTTTAAGTAATTCAAAAAGTTAATCGCAATAAACCATTATACAATGGTGTAAGTGCTCCGCCCATTGGAATAAAAGTGGAAGTCCAAATCACATGAAATTATTAAAGACAATGAAATATAGCTTGTGTATACCATTAACCATGGAATTTTCCCTTCGACTCTTTTAATCTTTGTTAATTAAAACCAAGAAAAGCTCCCAGATAATATTTGAAACTGAATGAAATGGAAATTTTTAGGTGAAATGATCGCCATTTTATCTCGAATCTCCACTGCTATAGATC
>JABUQX010011213.1:60000-62500 GCA_015478945.1 Trachelipus rathkii | reverse complement strand
CGTTACGTGACACAAAAGTTCAGAGTTCACGGCGTAAATCCCCGTTTCCTCGATTTCCGTGTGTGAGCAGCTGCTGGGTTGTCTCTCTTCAGCGACCAGCAGTAGTCCGCGAGCATGACTGCGTCCCACCTCCCCTGGTACCTCTCCTCCATTTGACGCATGTCCTGATGGAACCTTTCTCCCTGCTCGTCGCTGACCGCACCAAGGTTTTCAGGAAACCTCTCCATGTGTGAGAACAGGAAATGCATCTTTATACTCATCAAACACCCGAGGTTTTGGAAGTTCTTTATCATGCTGTTGATGAGTGTGCCGTAGTTTGCTGCCTTCTTGTTCCCCAGGAAGTTGTTCACCACCTGCACAAACGACCTCCAGGCGGCGCACTCTAGCGTGTTCATGGAGTTTTCGAACTCTGTGTCCTTGATGAGCTGCCGTATCTGTGGGCCATCGAAAATGCCGGCCTTCAGCTTCTCAATGGTGACTCCAGGGAAGGCTCGGCACAGGTAGTTGAAGCACCTCCCATCCTTGTCCAGAGCGCGCGTGAACTGTTTCATTAACCCAAGCTTGATGTGAAGCGGTGGGAACAAAATCTTTTCCCGGTCAACAAGAGGTTCGTTTATGATGTTGCTGGCCCCAGGTACTAACTGCTCTCGCGCCGGCCACTCTTTCTTCACATAGTGCTGGGCTCTGTCTCGACTGTCCCACTTACATATAAAGCATGGGTACTTTGTGTACCCGGACTGCTGACCAAGTAGAAAGTTCACCATCTTAAGGTCGACGCAGATGATCCATTGGTGCTGCTGATATTGGATTTTGTCGAGCACGTACTTGACTGCTTCATATTTCTCTTTGAGAGTTGTGGAGTGCGCAAGAGGAATTGAGGCGAACTCGTTCCCGTTGTGTATGAGCACACTCTTCAAAGAGCGCTTGCTACTGTCTATGAAGAGTCGCCAATCTCTCGGATCATATTGAGGAGCGCCGAGTTTAGCAAGAAGACCGGCGACATCTCGGCAGTACACGAGGTCTTCCTCCTCGCAGAAGTAGCCCATGTAGTCCTGATGCCTTCTACGAAAGAACGTGATACGCGCGTCCTCACCGAGTAGATTTTTCTCTTTGAGTCTGGAGGCCAACAGCTCGGCGGAAGTCTTCGACAAGCTGAGTTCCCGAACCAGATCATTAAGCTCACATTGTGAAAAGGGCTGCGGACCATCTTGTGTTCCATACTCCTCATCTGTATCTCCTCCCTCATATGCAGTGGTGGCCTCGTCGTCGCTGTCAGGAAGCTCTCTGCACGCTGGTACAGGAAGTTCTTCGCAGTGAGCAACTGGACGGCGGGCAGATGGAAGGTCGGGGTACTGGAGGCTGCTCCGATTCTTCCGGTTGATGCCAGTAGTATCGATGGCGCAGAAGTAACAATCCGATTCATGGTCAGACGGCTCCCTCCAAACCATCGGAATCCCAAACTTCAGTGAAGTTTTCGTGCCCTTCGTCCACCGCCGGAGATATTCCACGCACGTCTTGCACACCGTGTGCGGTGCCCAGGACTTATCTTGGTCACCCAGCTTGACTTGAAAGTAAGCCTGGTAGGCGCGCTTCACAAAGCTTGTGATGCCCTTCCTGTGCATTGCCAGCGTGTATTCTCCGCAGATGTAGCAGAAAACGTCAGGATTATTCCTGCATGACCGTCGCGCTGAAGCCATATCAATACTCTGAAAAGAAAGAAAAAAGGTCAATTAGTCATTTTGAAACAGAAACACATCAGAAGCAACCATTTATATATGAATAATTCGCTATATTCTTCCAGAAATATAGGATTGAACTCAAAACCTCAGCATATTTAGACTAATTTTGGTGTTCTGAGTCCAAAAATCACCTTGGTTTTGCTCTATCAGGTCAACTTTTTGAGATACAGCCATAGGCCTACCTGTTGAGCTATACATATGATAATTATCATATGTATAGCTCGTCAGGTAGGCCTATGGCTGTATCTCAAAAAGTTGACCTGATAGAGCAAAACCAATGTGATTTTTGGACTCAGAACACCAAAATTAGTCTAAATATGCTGAGAAACCCCTGACGATTTTTTGGCTGTTACCCAGTGATAATTACTGACTCAACGTTAGAGTCGCTGAAAACACGTTTGACTCAAATTCGGCTACGATATAGATTGCCTCTGCCTCAGATCAGTTGCAATATTTTCGTTATTAAATAATAAAGATTGTGAGTGCAGTTCTATTTGATAATAATACGCTTTTCATATTATTTTTATTACTGATTTTGTGTGTTTTTAATAAAATTGAGCTGTTAGTTTTGTAAATACGGGAATATTTGAATAGTATTCGACTTAAGCTTATTTAAAAATTACTAAATTTTTTTCGAGTGTTGTAAGCCTATTGAATCAAATGTTAGAAAATGTGCAATATGAAACTATTCATTCTCTTGCATTGTATATATATATATATATATATATATATATATATATATAAATTATATATATATATAT
>JABUQX010011213.1:50000-52500 GCA_015478945.1 Trachelipus rathkii | reverse complement strand
ATGACTCATCTTTGATGCCGTCATCTTTGATACCACCTATATTGATGGTTCATCTTTGATGACGTCATCTTTGACGGTTCATCTTTGATGGTTCATCTTTGATGACTCAGATTTATTGATTGTTCAACTTTGATGGCTCCCAACCCCTGAGCCTAGAATATCCCTAATATTGGTGTCTGCCCCTAGGTTATAAGGTATGAGGATTCGATTGGTGTATATTACAAGTTGCTAGGATGCGTCCTAGTATGAGTTAGCTTTTTCTAACCTACCTGAACATAGAATAGCACTAATATTGAAGCCTACCCCTATGTTATAAGGTATGAGGAGTCGATTGGTGTATATTATAAGTTGCTAGGATCCTTCCTACTCTGAGTTAGCATTTTTCTAGCCTTTTCTAACCTACCTGCTCTACATCATAGAACAACGTTAATATTAATGTCTTCCCATAGGTCATAAGCGGACCACCAGGGCGCAGCATGCGCCCTCCGCACGAAGGCATCCGAACCCGCGTTCCCGCCCCCCGCGTGCGCCCGCAGGCGCAATATTCCCGCGTAACCGCCGCCACGTGCGCCCGCAGGCGCAATATTATCTCGTGAACGATAAATATGATATCAATGTAAACTATTCAAAGAATTTCATTTCAAATATACTATGAGTCATTCATTTTTACTTCATACTTAAACATTTTTATTAAAAACATTTTTGCGTTCCTAAAACTGTAACTCATTACAGCCCTATTATTATTATTTAACACATATTTCATAGTTGTGATATCAATGTAAACTATTCAAAAAAATTCTTTTCAAATATACTATGAGTCATTTTACTTCATACTTAAACATTTTTTATTAAAAACATATACTTTACATAACTTAAAACAGTAAAACAGTAAATCAATAGCTCAATTGCCTAGCATCAGAGGGATTAGTATGCTTTTGTTTTACTGCTTTACTGCTTTAACTCATATGTTTTACTGCTTTAACTCATATATTTATTAACATTACATACCTTTAAGCAGTAAATCAGTAAATCAATAGAGGTGTTACCTAGCAACAAAGGGATTAGTAGGCTTTTGTTTTACTGCTTTACTGCTTTAACTCATATGTTTTACTGCTTTAACTCATATATTTATTAACATTACATACCTTAAAGCAGTAAATCAGTAAATCAATAGAGGTGTTACCTAGCAACAAAGGGATTAGTAGGCTTTTGTTTTACTGTTTTACTGCTTTAACTCATATGTTTTACTGTTTTAACTCATATATTTATTAACATTACATACCTTAAAGCAGTAAATCAGTAAATCAATAGAGGTGTTACCTAGCAACAAAGGGATTAGTAGGCTTTTGTTTTACTGTTTTACTGCTTTAACTCATATGCTTTACTGTTTTACTGCTTTAACTCATATGTTTTACTGCTTTAACTCATATATTTATTAACATTATGTTTTTCTATTTTTTATTTATTTTTATTATTATTTTTATTATTTTATTATTTTTTATTTTATTTTTATTATTATTATTATTATTATTATTATTATTATTATTATTATTATTATTATTATTATTATTATTATTATTATTATTATTATTATTATTATTATTATTATTATTATTATTATTATTATTATTCTTAGTGTTATTTACTTCATGCCTATTGTTATTATTTAACACACACACACACACACACACACACACACACACACACACACACACACACACAGCACACACATTAGCTACATTAGCCACACACAGCACAACGTATGGGACGATTAAAACATTTTTATGTTTTAATTAAACACGCACATTTATATTATTCATTCAATTAGTAATTATTTTCAAAAAGCTTAAAACTTCTCTAGGCCAAATTCCAAATTATTTGGCCTTGAACTAAGACCAGCAATACTTTCTTTTGTTTATAAATTTATTCATCGTTTGGTATCATTTCTTTTTACTAAAATTTTATGAAATTTTATTAAAACATATTTGGCGTACTTGTGTTAATAAACGTAAATCAGTAAAGTCGCAGCTTTTCCTTCTACATCACTATAATATCGTTTTCTATTGACTTCACGTTACACTGGTTCTGGGTCATGTAATGTTATAAAAATAACAAAATAAAGTTCTTCTTCGTTGGTCAGCAACATGGTTTATTAAAATATCTAGGTTTTTATTTGTGTCAACAATTATTCACGCCTACCAATGTTAACTAAAATACTGCTTTAAAATAACTCGGATTATTATTTTTGCTATTAATTCATGTAAATATTGACAACTAAATAATGAGAAAACACAACAACTCTTACAGATACGAAACTGACCTCTCTCTGTAAAATGTGTTGAAATAACTACTTTAGGCCTAAATTTAGGATAAGCCTTTTTGTACCCCGGGGCGATTTAGGCCTAATACCAGGTCAAAATATATTTCAACACATTTGTAAATATATTTTGACCTGATATTAGGCCTAAATCGCCCCGGGGTACAAAAAGGCTTATCCTAA
>JABUQX010011213.1:32500-42500 GCA_015478945.1 Trachelipus rathkii | reverse complement strand
GGGGTGAGACAATGTAGGTCAAGTCAAACAAGCTACCATCAAAGGATAAAATGTGAGTGTAGGGAGGTCAGGAGAACAATGTCCTTAATGGTAAGGTAAGCGGGGAGAAATTCTGGAATATGGAATTAGTCATTGAAACCCTAACCTTACAAGATTGATTGGTACCTCTATAAAGTTCAAATAACTGGGATGGTTTTAAGAAATTTTGTATTCGCCTCAGAGCAAATTGTCTATTAAAAACTTGTATACTTAGGTATAAACAATTTGCTCCTTTTTATTTCTAGAATTAATTTTATTGTCAGTGTTGTTTAATTTCGAAAAAGATATTATAGTTGAATGGAATATTATGTAAAGTAGATAGATTAAAGAGTTGAAGTTTTTAAGGCTTTGGAAGCACCGACGTTTTCTTAACACCAGTTAAAGATACAGGGAAAATCAGAGATCATTTGCTGCAACGCAACCTCTCCAGCATTAGATATTTACGATTGTTTAGTATTCATTTTGAATGAAAACATTACTGAAAGGTGAGATCATCAGCATCAGAGTAGTTAGGTGATGGAGTTACAGATAGATAGGAACTTCATGGAAAATGATAGAAAGATGTAGAATATTAAACGGAACTTTGAGAAACAACACTACAACTGAAATAGTTATTGGATGAAAAATTGCATTGCCCAACAACTAATAGAGCGATAAGAAATAGAGAGAATCCGAGAAAGGCACACTATCTAAAGGTTACTAAATGTCCATCACCACAACAAATTTTTTACTGAAATATCAAAGAGAAAATAAAAAAAGAAACAGAGTGAGGTTAAAGAAGATCACCAATCAAACTTTCATAATGAAAGTCAAACTGCAGATCTGAGATAAGTATACAAAAATAAGGATTTTTACATACTCTAAGTTTGCGATAGATTTAAAAAAAAGTTCAGAAAAAGAATCAGAGGTTAAAGTAATTGAACAATAGTTAGAAAGATGAGATGTGGGTTCTCGTCTTTGCACAGGTTAGATGAGTACCCCCCTACTTTTAGCAGTTAGCAAAGGCTGTAGAGTGTAGATGATCGACACAGGAGAAACATTGGCCAAAATGTAGGAGAAATCCTTTTTATCTTAAAAGTTTTAAAATTATATATACTAGTATATATATATATATATATACTATAGTTCTAACCCTACATATAACCCATACATTAGGAGCTACAATAAAATAGTTACCTAGCATTACTGCGAACTACGATAACAGCGCGCTCCGACTACGACCCCTATCCGCAGCTCCCTGCCTACCGACGATTAGAATACTCACTGACTCCACCTATAAACCCCTATCGACTAAATATTCATCGTACGTCTCTACTCTTATACTAACATCTGTTTTTTATCATAGCTTCATCTTAAATACAACACAACTCTCGCACTATCAATAAACACTAGTATCATAAGTATATATATATTAACCATAATTACACATGACAGAGTGTCGATATATAGTTCGATCCTATACCTACCATAACTTAATATACTATTGCGGGCGAGAACAAAACAACAGTAATGAATTGTTTGCGTTTATTTTTTACTTGTGTTACCTTTTAACCTACGAAACCAACAAAGTACAAACACGCCAGCCTCTGACGTGCCCAATCATGCTTGTTTCATTTACCAGCAATCCGCGCCATAGCTGGACGCACATATATACTTCCTAAATATGAACATAACTACATTAACCCAGATTAGTCTATGATACGTTAATAAGATTATGTTGAGTTACATTAGTAATCATGACAAATTTCAAACATCATGCTTAAATCTTCTTTAATTGACGCTTCTTCGGTCATCTATCCAACCGTCTTGAGAGCTCCATTGGCCCACCATTACTGTCTATTATGCCTTTATTGGTAAAAAAACAAAAAACAAAAATAAACCTTTATAAAGTGCGGGAAAACTACAAAATGTTACGCACATTAACCTCTACATTGGGACCATTTCGGTCGAAAGATCGAGCCTCACTCCGCTGAGATAGCCACCAGTGATTACATCCCATAACATTACTTAACTAGATACTACTATATATCATATATATTATTAACATCAATATCATAATAACCCTAACTACTATATTGCAGTACATATCGCGTATACATCCTCTAATCCATACATACTAATACCACTTATATATCGTACTATAAGACTATATTATATAATTACATAGATCCTCTAATAGGTCTTAGATTAATGATACCTTTATATATATATATACCATATATATATATATATATATACATATATATAATAATATGACCTACTATATAGTAATATCTAAAGCCTTTTAGTCTTAGAGCAATACTACTAATATTATATATACTTATATAGTATAAAAGCTAATATTATAATATAATATATATATATATATATATTACATATTATATATATATATATTAGTATCCATATAATACTAATACTATATATTTATATATATTACTATACTATACTAATATATATATATATATATATATAATGGAATAAAGCAAAACATGGAAAGTTAAAATAAACTTTAAAAAAGTAGAAATAAAACACTATAAATAGGTTAGAGAGAGAATTTTCAAAAATAGTAAATTATAATTATCAAAAAAATAAAAAAAATGTGTGAAATTTTCTTTTTATTTCTACTTTGTTGTGTTACGTCCACATATTATTGTGATATCGAAGAGTTCCCTCAAGGACCATAATGCACAGAAAACCGGAGTACCCTTAATTGCCTCTTTTATGGCCCACTTTTACGAGAACAAAATATTTGATATCGATAATAAATAAATTTCCAGTTTGGGCCGCAAGATGGCGCTTGAGGGAGACGCCTCTTTGGTTTTTGGCGGGAAATATAAGAGAGTGGCAATTGGTTCCAAGCGTTTTAGAATTGCTAACAACAATTATGTTTTCTTTATTTGCACAAAACTTTTAAGAGAAGAAAGGATAACTTTGTTTTCAATGCTTTTAGAGTCTGTTAATAGTGAACTCAGTCACTTAAGCTGTAAAGGGCTTTTGTTGTGTGTGTGAGCAGGATTGGGTGCTGCTGTAAATGGATTTTGCCGTGTGGGTTAAAACTGTTGGTTGAAAATTTTTTGAATTTTAATTATTTAAGAAAAGGTAATAATAATAATAATAATAATAATAATAATAAAATATCTAATCAACAATAACCAGTTATAAGAATAATAATAATAATAATAATAATAATAATAATAATAATAATAAAAAAACAAAAATATTGCATTAAGTTCTAAAATTTCTCAAACCACAAAAAATTGAGAATATCCCAGCTTCGGAATAAAATATGACATATATATTATATATATATATATTATTTATATACGATATATATATTATATCTAGTCTATAAATATATATATATACAGATATATATTATAATATATAATATCATACTTAACTACTAATAAGATATTATATACGTCATACACGCTACTACTATATATACAGTCGGTACTCAAGTATATACTACTATAGCTACTAAACATATATATATAATATATACTAGTAGTATATATATATACATATATAACATACATATAATCATATAATAGTATATATACTAGTAATATATTATATCATTCAATCCAATCAGACCACTCATCCAATTATCACCCACCTGTTACTCTCCCCAAGACTGGGGTAAGTGCCTGCCATACACCGAAACAGAAAAAGTAGTAGAAGAATATGACACAAGTCGAAAAAAGAAAGCCCACTCTTACATCCCCATCTATAATTTTTAGTGAGAACCTCGTCGCAGTCAGAAAATCACCCTAAAGCTTCCCGGGGACCACGCGACGGGCCCCCGCTATGGCATCTCGTCAATGTAGGCGGTCATCCAATTGGCCCAGGTGGACCAAACCATGACTCCCCCCTTACAAAGAAACCCCCATCGCTACCATATGCACCTTGCTACTCGCCTCTGCCAAACTCACATTCCCTCCTCCAGGCATATTCCTTTACTTTCTTCGGTCTCCAGCCGATCGATTCCCAACACACTCACCACTATATACCGCTTAACCAACCTTTCATCCATGACCAAACCATCTCAATGTACTTTCATTTATTCTCCATTTCTCCTTCTCTCACACCACACAACTGCCCTATGCGATTCAATTCCTCGTTTTATTAATTTCTTCTCACCAAACCTAAACACCTAAACCTAAGAGTTATTCATCTGCAAACACACATTGCTGTATTGATCTATACCTGTTATTCTAGACCCATACTTTTCACTACTATACATTAATTAACATAACGGTAGACAACATACCCTCATGTAAAATCTAGCGCACTAGACCTAGTCCTTTCACATCTACCAACGATTGAATTGCAACAGCAATCTGCTAACATTCACAAACTTTCCTACTACAATCTGCATCATCCGTTCCCCTTTTCATCCACGTATATGCCTAGAATATATCCTAAATCAAACACTTCATCCTTGGACTCACGCGAGGCTCCAGCATAACTTCACACCGAAGACTGTCCTCACTCACAAGCCAGTAACCTTACTCTTATCTACGTTTACTTTCAACCCTCCTTTTACACACGCCGCCGAATGCGCCTCCATCAATTCTCAACTTATTCAGATTCGCACGACATAACCAAATCATCCGCCCTATAACAGGTCGAGGGCACCCTCCACTCTCTTCCATATTTTCCATCATTCTAACACCTTGCCCTGCCACCCTCCCTTTCTAATTCTTTCATAACCACATCCATACTGCAAATATGGAATAACCAGGAGACACACATGCCCTGCCTCTTCTCCGCTTTAATATGTCAAACCATAATCACTTTCTAACTGCGCATTTATTCTAACACACGCTTCACTTTCGTCATCTACTTTTGTGATTTTCTCACAACAACACCTTCCAATTTTATATCACTAACCGCCTGTCATAGAGCGCTTCCTAATTAATCCTATCATTACCGCCTTTCCAATCCATAAAACCTGAAATACCATTCTTTTTTCTCTCTCATTTTCACAATCATTTGTTTCAATGTAAAAATTGATCCGCAGAGTCCTCTACCACTTCTAACGCATCTTGTTCTTCAGCAATCATCCCACCAGTCACTCGACCGCCACTCTTTCTACCAATGCCACATATATCTTCCTACAAACAACCAATGAAACGTACTAATTCTCTCTAAAGTTCCTACAGTTACCCCTTACCCTACAGTTATATAAGTGTACTATTAGATGCCTCTGGAATATATATTATATACTAATATATATATATATATAATATACTATAAAACAAATATATAACCTATATATATATATAATTATATATATAATATATATATATAATATAATACAGTATAATATTATATATATAGTGTATCTATATATATATAGTATATTAACAGGTCTTATCAAATATTATATCACCAACATAGTCAAAAGTACATTATACTCCTTAGTCGTTAGACTATATAGACTATATATATTATATATATATATATATACTAAGATATATATATACTACTATATATATAATATATAATATATACTATATATATAAGACAAAATATTGAACATCAATTACTCAAAAACTCTCCACCTACAAGCCTAACTACCTGACTAAAATATAGAGAAAATTTTATAATTAAACTTCATTCCTTGAACATAAAAGAAAGCGATAATATATACCCAAATTCAAACCATCAAGTTCGAAAGCAAACTATATTTCTACCATCCCATCTCCCTTCTTTAAACATTCAGTTTGATCTTTGAAAACTCCTCTCCCATAAACTCAATAGACTTTCATTATTGGAAAAATTCCCACTAGATCTATTTTAATTTACGCATCTCCAGGAAAGCAACCTGTCATATCCTAATCGAATACCGAAAAACTCTGAACCTTCGTCCTCCAAACCATAACAGGATGCGCGAAATCCATCTAAATTGAACACCTGAACGAAGAGATAAAAACCCTCCCATTAAGGTACCCCCTAAACTTACAAGGCACACAATTTAAAGTCAACATACGTCAAGCCTTTAGAAAACAACAAAATGAACCGGCTTAGATACCCCAACACACACCAATCCCAAACTCTCTATTATAGGATAATTTTTGGTTCCATTTCTTACCCTCCAAACATCACCAAACTAAACAAGCACAAACCCCATAATCACCACATTGACAATCGGTAACAAAACCATTACAACAATACACACACCCGCCAAGCACTTCTAACACCTAAAACAGTCTTCTAGGCAAACCTCAAATCACATTTGCTTTAAATAAAGATCGGACTACCACTAAAACCTACGATCATTCAAACGTAGGTTAAACTTAAAAATACACACACACACACACACACACACACACACCACACACACACACACCACATCATCACCTAGGTTACAGTACATGCTTAAGATGATCCATTGTATCTGATACTCATTCAAAGGTTACTTACTCTCACCTCACACAATCAACAATTATAATAATTAATGCTTTTGACTGACCTATGGGTTGTGAAGTGCTTCCTAAATGCATCATTATCATCCCTCAACTAAGGATGGCCAGGATCCGAAAAAAAAAAAATAAGTATATATATATATATATTAAAATATATCATAATATATATATATACTAATATTATACATAACTACTATATTATTATTATTACTTAGTTATATATATATTATATATATATATAATATATATATTATATATAATATATATATGTATATTATATATATATATTAGATAATATATATATAATAATATATATATATGATAGATGCATATATATTATAATAATTATATAGTATTATATAATACTATATATATATATATATACTATATATCATATAAATATATATATATATATTAATATATCCTTATATGATACACCAGATATAGTATATATATAATATATATATATATATATCATATATTATATTACTATAGATATAATATATATATATATATTTATTATAATATTATATATTATACTATAATTCGATATATATATAATATATATTATATAGATATATATATATTATATAGTATAATTTCATATATATATATAATATATATACTATATTACAAAACTATATTGATAATATATATATACTATATATATATATATAGTATATTATATATCTAATATATTATAATGACATACTACTTATACATACATTATATATATATATATATATATATTATATATATAATATTATATATATATATCTATATATAGATAATAAATATATTTATATATAATAATATATATCTCTAGTATATTATATATAATATATATATATATATAGTAATACTATAATATATATATATAGTATATATACTATATATATATATATTATAATATATTAAGTATATATATATATAATAATAAAATATATATATATACAATATATAGTATATATATATATATAAATATACAATATATATATATATACTATATAATATATATATATATCGTATATATACCCTTATATATATATATATATATACTCTTTTTGACAGGGTATTAAATATTGTTATAATATAAAAATAACAAAAATTAATGAAGCTATTAAAAACAATTTTTATTCCAGATACTTTTGATAAAAATTATAATGGTCGGATTTTTATTTCTGTCACTGGATTTTTTTCATTTTTTTTTTTTATTCAAATATAAGTTTTTTTCTTGTTCTAATGTTGTATTCATGAATATTATAGTATTTTTATCATACAATCATCTATCAGCATATTGTTACTGCATTTTTTGAATATATAATACTATATATTATATATAATATATATATTTTATATATATATATATATATTATATATATATATATATATATATCACCTATTATATACTATATATAATATACTATATTTGATATAATATATAATATTATATAATATATATATATATATATATATATATATAATATAATATATATATATACATATAATATATATATAAATAAATTTTACTATTATATATACAGTATATATATATATATAATATATTATTATAATATTATATATATATATATATATATATATTAAATATATAAATAAATATATTATATCTATATATATATATAATATATATAATATATAGCTATTATATATTAGTATAATATATAAAAACACTATTTTAATTTGAGCAATATATGAATATAAATATGTTGTCCGATTGTAAAAGTATATATTTAACTATATATACTCTACTAATATATTTATAATATATAACTTCTAGTATATATATTATATATATAGCGTGTGTATGTGTGTGTTTGTGTGAAAATATGATGTATGATGTATGTATGTATGTATGTATATATGTATGTATGTATATGTATGTATGTATGTATGTAATGTATGTATGTATGTATGTATCACCTGTATGTATGTATGTATGTATGTATGTGTTATGTGTATGAATATTAATATACATATGCATGTTTGTTTGTATGCTTTTAATTTGACGGATTGTCGGGGATGGAAGAAAAGAGAAATAAAAAAAGAATTTTATGTTATCTTTATGATGTGAATAAAGATGAAATGTTTCCTGATTTTTTACATATCCTTTAGAGTCAAAGGTTTGAGCAAAGGGATCAGATTTATGAAGAAGGTAAGAAAGAAGTAGTGTAACCGGAAGAAATATGAGGAAGCAACGAATGAATAAAAAAAAAGAAAAAGAAAAAGACAACAGAAAAACATTAAAAGTCAGCAAAGTTATTGCCTTTTCTACTGGCATAAAAAAAAACAAACAAACAAACAAAAAGAACAATTTTTAGTGTCTCAGATAACAAATTTTGTAGGATTCGATGATGAAATAAAAGAAGCATAATTTTTTTGGAGTTTGAAGAAGTAGGTAGGTCCAGAAATCAGGATGCCTGAAACGAGTACAAGCAGAGTTAAACCGGGGTTTATGAGTTTTGGATGAAGGGAAGGAGAATGGGAGGACACTAACATGTCCTAGAAAATCCCCTCTGTTACATGTAATGAATAGTCCGAGGGGCACCTGCCATCGAAGAAATAATTATTCCAAGACAAAATCAGTGAAATCGACCATTGCAAGCAATGCGAGCCATAAACCGTTCCCTGAATGTATAAAGGAACATTTCCTCCTGAAGACTTGAAAAGAGAGAACGAGACACAAAAATATGAACGAATTCTGATGGAGAGAAAACGAAAGGTATTTCACAGTATAAGAAGTGAAAGTTATGTCGGGTTCATCTATAAGATCATCAGAGATACGTTAAACGTGCTGCACCATCTGCTCAATATTATAAGAAAAGAAATGGAAGGCAAGTTGACCAGATGTAACTTGAGAACTACAGAAAAGTCATTGGCAGTGATGAACATTAAAGTCTCCAAATGTGATATTCAGGAAGAAAAAGTAAGGAGATTGTGCCCTATTTTAGAGTTTAGATAGTCAAACATTTTAGGTTAGGTTAGGGAAGAAATAGTAGAACTGGTGATTTTAGTCGTAGTTTGTGAAGAGTGTCTTGGCCATAAGGTGGAAAATTCTCAATACTCGAAATTAGATACACGAAAACAGATAATGTTGCTGAGTACATAGCATCTACATCCGACTTTAGATGAAATTATGGATGGGGGCAAAGTGGGAATAGTGAAAGGTTTGCTCTCGGAGCACTCAGACACCTGAGTTTCTGTGTATAAAAAAAAAGATGTCTAGAGGAGGAGAGGTGTTGTTCAACAAAGTAAAATTAAAATATAGATCGTTACGTTGCAGAAACTATTGAAAAATCAATACCACTCACCAGTAATAGTCGGGAATCCTGTGGCGGCACTTATATCTCTTTATCGGAGGAGGAAAGCTTCCAAGTGATGATGATGATGATGATGATGATGATGATGATGATGATGATGATGATGATGATGATGATGATGATGATGATGATGATGGAGGGAGGAGTGGACGAAAATCTATCTTTGAAAGTCAGTACTCTTGCCTTCTC
>JABUQX010011213.1:27500-30000 GCA_015478945.1 Trachelipus rathkii | reverse complement strand
TGGCACTATTTTAGTTTATACCAAGGTAGAATTATTTTAATTGAAAAAAGAGAAAATATTTTTCGAGAGACAAAATGAATAAAACTAACACGAAAATGCGAAACAAAGTGGGTGGAAAGTTACGATGGATTGTTACGATTTAGAAAAGTTTATATATATATATATATATATAATATATATATATATATATATATATAGTATATATTATATAATATAATAACTAATATATATTATATATATATATATAATTTATATATAATATTATAATATTATATATATATATATATATATATATTAATTTATAAATTTTATATAATTTATATTTTTATAATATAATATTTTATAATTTAATATATATATATATATAATAAATATATATAAATATATATATATATATATATAAATATATATAATATATAATATATAATATATATATATATATATAGTATATATATATATATATATAGAGGAGAAGAGAGAGAGAGAGAGATAGGATTGAGAGAAGAGAGGAGAGAGAGAGAGGAGGCTGAATTTCATGACTTATACAAAGGTTTAAAAGAAGTTTAGCTGATTAGAAAACAAAAACAAATAAAACCTTAAGAGCAATTGTTTAAACCAGGGCTGCGGAGTCGTAAATAAATTTTTCGACTCCGACTCCGACTCACTCCTAAATTCAAATTTGTATTTTCGACTCCGACTCCGACTCCACTTAAACAAAAAATTTTCGACCGACTCCGGACTCCGACTCACTAAACTACCGACTCCCCGACTCCGGGACTCCGACTCCACTTTAAACAAAAATTTTCGACTCGACTACCGACTCCGACTCCGACCCCAGCCCCAGTCAAATTCAGAATTTGCGACTCTGACCTACAATAGTGCTGCAGAGTACAGTAAAACATTTTTGTATTCAAACAATTTTTTTCGCTTGCTTTTGAGAATAAAAAAAACTATACCACTTTTCCAATGAATCTAATCTCAATGCTATACGTAAAATTACGTAAAGACATAAGATGCAGGCGCAACACATGACAAATAAATATATTTCAGTTGAAACAAATGTATAACGGAATTATAATGCAAATTATTTTATTTTACTATATAAAACACCTTTATAAAATTAACAGTTTAAAACTCAGTTTCAATGAATAATAATAATAATAAATAATAATAATAATAAAAGTAATTAATAATAAATAATAATAATAATAATAATAATAATTATAATAAATAATAATATAATAATAATAATAGCATTAAAAGAATCGCTTTTGAATTAAAAAACAAAAGAATTTCTGACAAAATTAAAAGATCGATTATAATTTAGGATATATATAATATATATATATATATATATTATATTATAATATATATATATATGATATATATATTATATATATATATATATATATTATAATAATATATATTTAATATAATATATATATATATATAGTATATATATATGTATGCCTAAAATACATAAAAACTCAGAAAATTCACCTTGGACCTTTAATATATATGTGCAGAACGGTTACACACGAAATGCCAATATTCTAACAGCATTATTCTACCATTATCTTAATAACTTTTCATAGTTTGAAATTCAATAATAACATTATTACAATTATCAAACTTAAAAACTTGTGAGGCCACTAATATATTCGCCTCACTTGATGTAGGATCTTTGTTCATAAATGTACCGGTTCTTGATACGATGGACATAATATTTAACGAAGTGTATCACTCAAATAACTACCCCCACCAGTATATCAGAACAACATATGAGAACTTTTTATTAAATTTGTTGTACCAAAACACCGTTGAAATTTAAAGAAAAACATAGATTTGCTAGAGCGATGGAGTGCCGATGGGTTCACCACTTGGACCTACATTTGCTGACTCTATATGTTCAATCTGGAAAAACCAAATCCTTCGTGAAACAAACAACTTAACCCCGTATTTTACATAAGGTATGTCGACAAACCTCACTATTTTTAGGAACATAGATTATATACATCAGTTCATCAATAGAATTCAAGAGATGTCATGCTTAAAATTCACATGCGAAACTTAGGTAATACTATCTGTTTTTTTAGACATCAAAATTCACATGTTAATCTGAAGCGCTCATTATCTACTGGCATACATGAAAAACCCACTGATAATGGTCTGAATATGAACTATGGATCCTATTCACCGGACTATTTACAAGAGAATCATCGTAAAAACTTTTAGTTTACAGAGCATACAACCATGTTCAACTTAAAAAACTTTGGAAAAATGTGCCTTATAAAGTAAAAATTTAATTTAACTGTGATCATCCACAATATTCAGTTGAAATTATTATTAATAAAACCCTTACAAAATTAATAATAAGAAAAGTAAAAATAATAAGAAAAAAATTCGATAAATTTCTTCTTTAAAACTTCCAATGCTATTTGTCAATAAGGAAGAGAATTGCCTTCGTAATATTTGAATTCTCTTCTCAAAACTAAAGACA
>JABUQX010011213.1:0-22500 GCA_015478945.1 Trachelipus rathkii | reverse complement strand
GATATATTAACATATTAATGATGATGGATGGTAATTATTAATGAAAAACACAGGTTTCACTCTTACAACAAAGTGTGCTTTATTTTATTAAATTTACCAAAATTTTAAAATGTTGATTATCTACGTGAGTTAGTATTATACTCCTCTATTAGGACTTATTACTAGTTCCTTACGACCAAGTATTAGATATTGGTTGGTTATTAGTATTAGCTTATAAATATTTAAAAAATAAATTATTTGGTAAGTTATTATTAGTGGTAAGAAAAGTAAAGATTGGTTTATGAGTTATAATATTTAAGTTTATCGTGAGACTATTATTACTCAAATCTCTATGTCCGCTCAAAAAAAAGTCAAGTATTAATATTAAATAATTACTCATAATTTATAAAAGAATCATGTTTTGTTGCCCATAATTTGTTGTGAGATGTAATGAATGAAGGTTTGACTTTAGAGAGTTATGTATCACGTATATATAGGTCTATATATTATATAATATATGATAAGTATTTAAGTAAACATCAACCTCTTATGCATATATGACTACACTTTTTTTTTCATCCCCTTCTTTTACAGGATCATTCATTTTTTACAAAAGAATTCGCATATGCTGTAACCTAAAGTAGATTATAAGAGAATGAATTAAAGAGAAGATATAAATTTGAAACATCATACTATAGAGACCTATCAATTAATAATAAAGCCCATAAAGTCTCGTTATTTGCTCACTCACTATGTCCACAGAACTAGAAACATTATAATGTGTATAAGTTATCCGCCTTAGATAGTGTACTTTATAACTGCCCTTCTCAACAGAAAATTGATACTCATCCAAGACTAATTATTATAAATGCGGAGGTTACCATGGACACAGTTTGCCCATAGAGAGAAAATATCTTTGGAAGAGATGTAACAAATCATATCCCAAAGAAATATTCCTTCAAATAGCGTAAATCAATTCGTGAGGAGGCGACACTGTGGGAGAGGAACTTTAATTTCTTAAGCTCAAACCACAAAAAAAGTTCCCAGCACTAGCACACCCACATAAACCATCAACTCTCATAGAGCCTGCCCATTTATAGCGACAATAGTTCATACATATCTGTGTAGACAGTCTAATCCTACTCCTCTTACATAATTTGTTATATATGGAGGATGTTTAAAAATATATGAAATTGCAAAATGTTAAATAATTCAAAGAAAAAGACTCCAATCTGTGTATAATTTTTTTGGGTGTTGGGATGATGGGATAGTCTCTGCCAGGCGTGAGTTTGAGAGAAAAATTTTTAAATAATATAGTTCTGATATCTGAAGACGAATATTAGTATTTAGACTTTGAGAAAAAAAAAAAATAAATATTAACCTCAAAAAAAAGTCGCAAAACAATTGGCAGAGAGAAAAATTAAAAATTCAAAAATACACCGAAAAAAGAGAGAGCAAGAATTAAAAAATATCAAAATATAAAAAACTAAAACCCAACATAATTATATGATTCTATTCATTAATAAACAATAAAATATAAACAAATTACTGATCTACTATTAAATATAATATAAATAAGAAATTAAAAGGAGTCTAAACAATATTTTAAAGAAGAAAGAAAGAAGAGAAGAACGAGAGAGGGGAAGGGAAAGTGCGCTGAGAAGGATAATAAATGAATTTACTCGAAGGCCCTTGGTTAAATATCACTGGATCGATGTCATTCGCTCGCAATATAGGTGACAGGAGGAACTTTTCTAGATAGCATTAACTCTATTTTAATTAACTGTTTCTTAAATCCATACTATCTCTCTCAGATGGTTGGGGAGAGCTCATTGATATATTAGACATATTTCTCTTTTTTTGAAAGGGTTTTTTTATTATTGTTCCCATAGTATTGTTCCTCGGAATTCTTGCTTATGGCTCCGCTTTATCTATTTTGGCGGTTGGCTTTTCAAGCCCGGGCATATGTTCGGAGTTATTTGTAATCTGTATAATCTATTAAAACCACGCGCAAAGTACAAATTGTGTTCTTATCGTTTAACAATCCTTTAGGATGAGAGTGTCTCGCGAAGTTGAATATTTACCGCTCTGAGAATTTAGGATTAACATCTAAACAAAATTTCATATATGCACAAAGAGACGAGAAGAGGGTAGACAGGCTGGACAGACCTAGGATTTTGAACCTGTGGGGGATTTGTCCATTGCCTGTTTTCAATCCAGGTATGCGGCCTTGAAGGAGCTCTCGCAATGTTTGTCAGCTTACTCGCCTCAAGGCTGCTGGAAGTATACAACTTGTTCTTTTCGTAATTCTCGAAAACTTTTTTGGCGCTATCGGGTTCTTTAAGTAGGCAGCCTGAAGAATCAATAGCCCTCCAGCCTTTGATAATTTATTATATGCGAGGAAATAGGGAGGGAGTAGAATGTCAGCTGACAGGAGTCAAGCAGATCCTCATTGCGGACCGGTGGAAGCAATCGCAAAAGAGAGCGGATACTTTCTTAGTTACTCTAAGATAAGGAACCTTTTCATTTACCACTATATGCCTGCGTACACTTGATTTACCGAACTCACTTTTCCCTTTTTTCCTGAGACTAACCCCACATTACACGTATAATATATACTCTATTATTAAAAAGAAAATGACTTATCTTTTCTCTTAGTATTCAAATTCCACTCTTTTCGTCCCGCTCAATACGACACTCTGGACTACTTAAGCACGCCCAATACTTTGAGCAAGAAAAGATAGATTAAATAATGAAAGTTTAGATGAAAAATTAAGTTGATATATATAAGACGGGATATTAGAGTTATGATTGTGTTTTATATTATTTTAGAAGATAAAATTATATTTGAATGAAAATTACTCACGGATTTGTGAAAATCCAGAAACAACTGAATAAATAAATTATTAGTTGTAAGTAACTATAAGAAAGAATGAAAACTAATGAACTACTAAGGTGGTAATTTGAATAAAATCTGGTATGATATATACGTGAAGTTGTATATTACTAATATTAGCTATATTAAAGTAGATATAGTTTTAGCGACTCTAGCCGTTAACATATTATGCTTCTTCAAGGCATTTTCACTAAACACTCTAATAGCCACCAGAAAACATTCGTTATATTCCAATGAATATATATTATTTAAAATAAAAATGAATAAAAATTGTTGTTAGTCTGAAAGGGAAGAGGTGATAGATGTAGTGGAAAAGTCTCTCATAGGATGAAAAAATGAACTAACAAGAATTTTAATTTATTCTCCACGAGAAGAAATTTAAAAACACGAAATAATTAAAAAAAAAAAAAAAAAATTGTTATACTTGACACGTGTGATTGAATGCCCTTCTCGGCACTCCCTTTAAATATAATGCCTTGGAGGGAATATATGAATGTCATTACGGGCGCAGATATTATTAGTAATTATTAAATATAAAAAAAATTCACATCAATAAGAATACATCTAGAAATAAAATAAAAAATTAAGGAAATTCAATAGTATATGAATCTAATAAAGCTAATATAAAAAATAATAATGTAAGTAATTAATAATATAAAGAACCAAATAATGATTTACATAAAAATATAGCCGTCCTTTAGTTAAAAAAATTAAAAAGGATCACATGAAAGAGACACACAAATTAAATAAAATATGAGTAATAAAAAGAGTGAGTATTATAATCAAAAAGTATAATAAAGTTAAATATAAAATAGAAGGCGTTCAAAAATATAAAAAAGGATTCGAGTATATAAATTAATAAATGAATAATTAAAAATAAATTGTGTAAATAGGTCTGAATATTTGAGAGAGCGGCGCTTTTTAGTAACCAATAAGAGTATAAATAAAAATAATTTCGTTTATTTAGTTTATTATACTTTTGATTATTATCTATTTATTAGTTTTCATCATTTCATAGTTTCATAGAAACGATTCTGGAATTTCGATTTATTGATAGGTGTGACTTTCGGGGATATACCCACTGATAATATATGTATTTATTACTCAAATTATATTAATTATAATACTTACTCTCCATATCACACAATATATACAATCCATTATTAATACTATTGTACCCGATTTCAATCTTCTACGCTGTTCACGTCACATTTATTTATATTTTTATTTATTGTGGTATTAATATTTTATGTGTTGCCCTATTATATATGAATATTAATTTCCGACAGAGTATACGCTTGGTTAAATAAATACATCAAAAAAGAATCTTCGGAAATTAGGCTTTTAATATCGCTCAGCCGTATTTTCATAAATACCTGCGCAAGATAAACTTCCTGCCAATGATGCCTAAAAATAATGGAATATAAATTCATAGAATTATTTAGAATGTCAGTGAACGTCAAAAAATCGTACAAGTTACTAAAAATAAATAAACTTAAACTATTTGACACTGTATAAATATCCCAAACGCCCGTTGTGAATAGTATAAAAATATAAAGGTTCACTATATTTAGAAGAGCACAATAAATAGGAAAACACGAACGAAAGAAATCCCTTTCGAGCGCGTTCGCCACACCAGACACCTCTCCCACACCAAGGTAAGACTAACAAAAAAATAAGGAATACAATAGAAATAAAGAGAGTGTTCTTCCAGAATATAACCCCCATATTATTTGTCCAAATTTGGATGAGTTTTTTAATTTTTCTTTTCACAGATTTCTCTTCCTTGTATTAAAGATGGAGAATAAATAAGGGTCACACTCGTGGAAACGTCTGTTAGGTTATAAGATAAACGGTTGTCCGAAGCACGGAAATATTTGAATTAAGTTCGGCACACGCCTGGAAGAGCTAAAAAGGCGTTAATCTCATTACCGATTCGGCGGCACGGGCTCTCCTAACATATCTAGGTCTCGAGCAATCATTGTGACATGCCATATCTCACAATTTACATTATTGAGCTCTATCACTCTACACATACTCACTTTATTATTATTATATTAGGTTAATATTTTTCAAAACTTGGTTTCCTGTCTCTCAATGTTCAAATGTTTTTCTTAAAAATTTCATGCAAAGGATGCTAATCATTATTTATAATATGGATCCACTATATTGTTAATATGTGTGATTCGTGCTCCTATCTAGTTATTCATTATAATGGTATTTGTTGAGCTCAAGCTTTAGTTTAGTTTACACAATGTGATTGGTTGTAGTAATAATACTATGAGAAACAATTGGGGAGTTAGCATGATAGAAACAGTAGCTTATTACTCTTTAGTGCACTAGTTATCTTGATGTGATGATTATATTTTTTCATTTACTGTTAGGTTAGAAATATTATTTGCTATTAAATGGAGTAATGTATAGTTGTTTTCTTTATTTTTAATAAATAATAATAAGTAAGAATATTTATATATTATTATGTGAATATTTATGTGTTAGATATACTTCTCGTTTATATCCTTAAATTTGTGGTTTTACCTGTTTATTTTGTGAACTATATGGATTTTAATAAATAGGCTCATTCACCTTATATGTATCTTGGAAAGACGACTATTATATATATTAGATGAGCTTTATATATTAGGTATTATTCGTGATTGTTATGAAATGTTTTTCATGACACATAGATATTATTATACTTGATTATATTTATGCAATAAGGAAATTATTTCATACTGGAATATTATTTTATTTCACAATTATATTAAATGATACTACCTCTATATATATATATATAAATATATATATATAATTATATATATATAATATATATATATAAGAATAATTTATTATATTATATATATTATATATTATATACTAAATATATTATAATAATATATTTAATTAATATTAGTTATATATAATTATAGTCATTTGAATACAGAAGAGAAAAAAATAAAAAAAGAAAAGGAAAAAAGAAAAAGATAAAGTTTTTTTTTTTTTGAGAATTTTTGTTTGGATTTTTTTTTTTGTTTTTATGATGTTTTTTTGTAACGTCTGTCACAAGCATATTAGGATATGATTTTTTTTTTTTTATTATAAGAAAATAAGTTTTTGTTTTTTTGAGTGATTGTTGTGTGCCATATTAAACCAAAATATTGTTGTATGATATGATTATATTGAAGATGTTTTTTTTTTTTTTTGATCCCACAACTATATGTGAACAAGCGAACCAATACTCTTTTTAGAAATAAATGTTATTGACTATAATTTAATTGGCATGGTTGGGTTTTAAAGATAGCGATCTATTATGTTGAACCAGATATATTATATATATAATAATATATTATATATATATATATATATATATATATAATATACATGTATCTTTAAAATGGGGGGGGGAAAATCGTTTTGGAGCGAGGGGGCAGGAGAAAGAAAGAGAGAAGAAGAATAGAGATGAAAATGAGAGAGAGGTGATCGAAGCGATCGGTCACTTTATAATATTTTTTAAATATTTTTTTTAAAGATATTGCAGCTTTACTTTAAACGAATTTTCAAAGAGAAGAGAGGAAAACAATATTAATTAATGTAATAAATATATATAGTTATTTTGTTTTTTGTATTTGCTTTTAATTTGTTAAAGTACACCACCACAAACGCCACATAAAAAAAAAAAAAAAAAAAACGTATTTATAATTATTTAACTTAATCTTTCTCTTTATATATTTATAGATAATATTAATTTAATTCTAAGGCACGGTAATTAGTATGGAACAAATGTCCAAAAAGTAGTGTAACAAAATAGAAAGAACTCGAACAAATCATTTTCGTCATTTTGTATCATACAAATCTTTTAATCGTATATTCTAAAAAAGCAAAAAATAATAGATTAAAAAAAATCTTAAATTAACATTAGAATAAATAGGAATGATACAGAAGTCCATTTATTTCCGATTATTTTTGAATAAAAAATAAAAAAATAAATATATTTTTGATATGCATATAAAATATTTTCTATTTTTTCATTCCGTTGGCATTGAAAAATCTTATATATATTATCATACATGCGTTTGAGATACAATCTTGTTCTTAACTCTCTATACAATGGATATTTGCGGGAGATTAAAGAGTCAAGATGGGAATGAATGTGAAGAAGGCTGAATTTGTAGAAAGGATTAGAAAATTCACGTTTGTCACGTTTTAAAATATATTATAGTGATTAAACTACATTTATATTATTATATAAATTATTAATAATTATATATAAAATCATACACATCTTGCAAACCATTACTGTGATAAAACTACAGGAAATAAAAAGTTTTTTTTTTGAATAGTAGCTTAAAATATATATTAGATTTTTATAATTTATAGCATTTATATATTAAAATTATATATTTAAGGGGGTATAAAATAAATAACTTAATAGTTATACCATTCCATAACTAGGATTCACGAATAAATTATTCCCCAGTTAGTAAAATAATTTTTATATTTTTTTTTTTTTTAAATAATTGCAAAAAAAATTCCTTAAGCTATGGTGAATCTCTTATCCTAGTAATTTTAGATATCAGTGAATTTTTGACTTATGATCCTATTGGGAAGTCTAAGTTTTTTTAAACATTTTTTCCAGTTCTTTTAAAAAAATTTAATATATTGATAGTTATTCTTTTAAAATTTAAGGTTATTTTCACCAAATTTCTAGGGGAAAATAGGATAGTAGGGGAATAATAGTGACAGGGTAGAAGGGTGAGTAAGAGGGTGGATATAGTAGGTAGAGGGATAAAGTGATGAGTTGTGTGTGTGTTAAAAATTAAATATACCAGGTATCAGTGAGTGAGTTATTGTTCATCATAGAACCTGTTAATCTAAGTATAATTAAATTACTATGTATTATGTAAAAAATAATAAATCAGGATTTTTTATTTTTCAATTAAAATTTTATTTATTTCTAATTTTATATTGTAATAGAAGATTAAAATGAAATTAGTTTAAATATGTTTTTCTATTATAACTACTTAATCTTTTTATCTAATCTAATTTAAGTTATATGTAAATGGATATATTTAAAAAAAAAAATATTAGTAGTTATCTCACAAACAAATACTAGAGTTAGCCATTTTTTTTATACACGAAAAAAAATGTGTATACTTACCTAATTAACTGGTTTAAAATAATATATAAAAGCCAGTATATATAGAATATAGCGGTAAAGTTCTTAGTGTAGATATATTCCGTGGTTATAAAGCATGCCCATAAATATTTCCAGGTGAGTATAAGTCAGGTAAATATAAGAAACATAACTCACCATTGATATTATAATCTTTTTATCTGTTCCAATGTCTCAGCTATAGTTTCGGCACGTCTTCTCCTCTCCCAGCTACAGAGAGCATCGTAAACGCCTCAGAGATTCCACCGCCAGTCCAGAAAAGCGCTCTAGTTCTCGAGCGTGCAACGATGTCAAATTTTAGGTATCCCTCTCTGCCAAGTCGCTGAAGTTGTTAATGTCCTCTCCTCGGCAGAGGTTCTCGAGCAACACTATTTCTCGAGTTGTTTTTGTAATAGTAAGCTGAAGGCATCTGATGCGTGCCTCGACAAAAAATTTAGTCTCTCTTAAAGACTTTCGTTCTCTTTAGGAGGCTCGATCACACTGACTTTCTAGGGCGCAGTAAGATTTTTACCACGAATCTCTTAAATGTTATGTTCCACAGGAGGAGAGTCTGAGTCACCGAGAAAAAAGACAAAAGTTGTATGATATTTACGAGACCTCGCGCAGCTTTGCTAGCCCAACTGGACGCTCATATTAAAAGTGTATAACCATTGGCGCCCTTATTTTGAATAAGTGTTAATATATTGATATCTCGGTATTATTTTATTTATAATTATATATTATTTTATTTTATTATTATTTATTATTATTATTATTTATTTAATTTAGTAATATATTATTATTATTATATTAATTATTTTAATTTTAAAATTTGTATATTGTTTTATGTCAAAAATTTTAAAATTATAATAATGTATATAAATTTTTTATTTTTTTAAACAAAGGTTTACGTTGAATTAATATTTGCGTTTTAATAATAGGGACCACTCGGTAATAGGATGAAGTTTAAAGTTTGAGGTGAGAGCACTATTTTTAGTTTTTAAAAAAGTGTATAATATTTAATTAATTATTTATTAAAAATTATTTAAATTTATTTTTATTAAGTTTTTCTTATTTTTTTCCATAGTTTTATTTTAATATACCTTTTCTATTTAACACAACTAATTTCAATAAAATAACATTCATAAAAAAAAATAGGGAAAAATATATAAACAAATATTCTTACGTTTATATTTGAATAGAAAATCTATAAAATAAAATTTTTACTTGAGAAGCAGTGGGCATATTTGTCTATCTTACATTAAATTTACATACTATCTATATATACAAGAAAATATAAAATCTACTTAGCATTCATAATTATAATTTTTAAATTAGTTCTTGGATACAAGCACAGATTATTATGTAATTAATATATTCACAATGTAACAGTTTCTCCCCTAATGCCCACTGATCACGGTTTTCCTTAGAATGTTCAAATGATTTTTGTAAAAGAGTCATAAATTTTTCCTCAAAAAAAAAAAATTAGAAATAATTAATTTATTTCCTTAAACATTATTATTATTTATTTTTTTATTATATATTTTACATAATTAACACCCGATTAAATAGTTTGAAATTAACTTCCAAATGTATGAAGTAAAAAAAACTATAATTATATTAATTAATATTAATATTAGAATATTATAACTTTTTAAAAAAATTTCACAGGTTGATTCTATTTTTCATGATTCATTAAATAAAAAAAAAAAATAAAATTTAATAAAAAAAATAAAATAACAAACAAATACAATAATACAATTGTCACTTTAGATTATATTTTGTTGATACCCGGGTTTTCCCCCCCATTTTTTACTCATATAGTGATATGTATTATTTGTTAATATATGTATTAAGCGGAAGAAGGTGATTCACTTCACGCTTGCTAGGTTAATTATTTTTTTCTCACAAGGCAAACCCCAATCAGTTATTATATTATAGGTAGGTTAATTTGAGTGGGTGTAGGATAAAAAAAAATAAAGGTATGTAGGAGATTGAATAATATATGATGCCCTCGTTAAATGTTTATATTATTTATAGTTGAGTATCACGCTTCCACGACTGCATAAATGAGTTAAATTATCCCCTACTTTACCTCACTTGTTAATTTTTACGAGCAAATGAGAAATGGTTATAGCTCCTTTATAAAATATATTTGCCAGGAGAATAGGAGGCTTTTAAAGCTTTTTAGGCCTCACCACTCACTAGAGAGTGTCTTTATGTCACAGGTAGACCACAGATCTTCACAAAAACCTGTTTTATTGACTTCAAAAGGGAAAATTACTAACTTTAAATCCGTTATTTTGTGTTTTTTTAGTGTTAAGTGAGTATAAGTAACACCTCTAAATTTAATAACCAAATAAGACCAATATAGATTATATAGACGGTGATGATAAGAGAGAGTGAGTATTAAAAAAAGTAGTTTTAAGAAGAATGTTAGTTGTGATATTTAATATTATATTAAAACTGTAATATTATGTAAAAAACAAATTTCATAAAAGTTATATATATATAATAAGTTTATTAAAATGATTTAAATGTTTGTTAAAGATAAATTTTAAACAATATATGTAATATAAGATAATATAATAAAATAAATAATACTTAAACCCTAATAATCCATAAGTAATTATTATCTAAGTTACTAGACATAATATTAGGTATTTATTATATATATTATTATTCTCAATTAAATGATAAAACTATCTATACTCTATATAATTTCTTAGGCATTATTTATTCCCAATCGGCCAAGTTAGTTACACTATAATAATAAATTAATATATGTAACTCATTAAACAATAATGATGTACAGTACTTTACGAAAAATGAAAATATTTATTTTTAAAGACATATGGAGCAATTATCTCGACTCTATCTAGGATTTCGCTCATGTCTCATACTTTCTTATACTCTCGGTAGGGATTCAACTTGGCCCCGTTACTAAATAGGGATCAGTTCTCAAAGTGGGAAAAATTATTAAATAATATACTCCATAAACTATACATTCAATCTTTTTTACACACAGAATGTTTCTTTTATCCATATATTATTTAGTGGTTATAAATAAAGTATATTAATATAAATAATAAAACAACCCTTGACTCCAATGTTCGTGTACGAACGGAAGCTCGTGAAATGAAAGTAGCAAATTGATCACAGAATTTATTAAAAGGCACTAGTGCGTAAATTGATTTCTCTCGATCGTAATCCCACGGCTCGGTTATTATTGTTTATTTATATTATATTTGACTACTTTCTAAGGACAAGTTATAGTTAAATTATAAAGAACTAATATTTTTTGTATTTATATATTAAGGTATAATTACATTAATTTTGATATGAGTGAGTTTATCTTTATGTGAGTGAGTTTTATTATATTAGTGAAGCTCACAATTCCTAAAGTTAATCTCACATCATTAGGTTTGATAATTTAAATGTTGAGGGATTATATTATTGATAGTATTTCATCAGATCAGGAGCCTTCTCCACAGGTCCACGCGAGCGAGATATCTGTCCCCACAACACAAATGAGAGAAAAAGAATGATTAAAAGTAGTTTAAAGAATATCAACCGGATTCAGACTCGACGAAATGATAAAATTGTATTTCAAATCACCTACACCCCTACGACTAAACCCATAGTCGCACTTGTCTGAACATCTCTATAGAAGTGATTCCATGTTCAGTTGACCTATCGAGACAACCACATCCACGCATAGAGCTTATACATCCACACGATCTGAACCCTATATTCTTATCTCTAATATATCATAAGAGATCACTTCAACTTGATAAACCCACTGTCCCAATAAACTAAGGATCATCATGCCCATAACAAAATGCTCGAAATTTACGCCACCATATATTGCACTTAATATGGATATCACATTCTTATCTATACGAGAACACTTTATTATTCAACGCCTCGTTCTAATCACTCTCCTGTCTCTAGCACTTTCCAGTGTACTATCGCGCAATTTAATTCTCGACAACACAACACCATTCTTACCACTATGCAACCTCTTATATACAACAGGACTTCAGGAAAGAAAAGACATCCATCCATGTACAGCAAGAAAGAAATTATTCAAGAGCACAACCTATAGATACACAACTGCGTCAAAACATAAATTATGTGGCTTACAATCAGAGCGGTCATAAATCCCTACAGATAATAATACATTTCCTACACAACATTCGTATTGACCGTTCTGAACAATAGATAGAGTGACACTAGGTGTATAAGGCGCAAATATACTATACCCAACAAACTCAATAAAAAATAATAACTACCTATCCATTGATGAAATAATTACATCTCTAAACATTATCTTTGGGTTGTTACAGACTTAGTGCAAGCTACTACCACATTATCACATATAATTACTTGTCACACAACATTTCAAATATTAATATAGATACGCTTAAGATACTGAGGTAGAAACACTATATTACTCTCAAGTAGACACATAAAGAATAACTTCTTCGAGACAGTTATGTTTTATCACAAATATAATTATATATAGATGCCTCTAACTTTGCAATCAGCTCAAAGTGTGAATACTACAACTTCAACCCTGACGAACCTCCTCTATAACCGATCTAAGACTGAGACATTCTTCTATTCACCACCTACCAAAAAAAAAAACGCACTCATACTTTTCCCTTTTTCCTTCAAGTCAGTAGCCAACTCTAACCAATATTAAAATATATATAAGATAGCTCTCCCATACATTAGTCTCACACAAGAAGTTGGCTTACCAATAAACACTATGATTTTCTCCACTTCACATACAGTTAATAACATACGCATAATATCACTTTTATCGTTATAATTATAATGGAAATAATATAGCGTGTCAGACTACATTATCGTGTGTATTATGCAAACAACTGGACCTACATCCAAATGCGTGATCGAGTGAGCTACTCATCCCTCTCAAATTAGATTATCTGCATACAAAAAGCAAGGCACCTACACAACTCTTCCGGTGACATTTACTTCAATCAGCCTTATTAAACCCTCCTCTCCCTCTCCACTCACTCTATTTTTAATATTATCGTTATTAATTCAACCTCATTATTACTATTATAATATAAATATATATAATATACCATATTAGATGTAGTCCATATACATTAATCCCTACTTCACTTCTTAGATAACTCTAAATATTATAATAAACCATTTATAACATACTCAATGTCAGATGATATAAGTTAAAGTATTTTTAATTCATTTTCATTACTATTCTATTATTCATTTTTAGCATTACAATATTTGAACTTATCTATATTTAATAAAAATAATATAATATACTATAATCATCATACTATATTCCTAACTACTGTACAAAGGCTTCAACTGTTTCAAAAATTCATTTTTCTATTCTAATCTAATACTCAGTTCCAATCGATAGTACACTCTATTACATTCACAATAAATTAACTATCATATGTATATTAGAATAGTATTATATTGCTTTCAATAATCAATGCATAAAATAAAAAATAAAAAAACTCCTGTTGGATAGTTCTTACTGTTCTCCTATATCACTCCTTACCCTTGATAACTCAATGATAACAGCGTATTAGTTGTCAGCGTGTTTTGCTGTATGCGTATCAGCCGCTCCGGTATGATCTCGACTGCGCTCCACCAAGCGAGATGTTGTATGAAAGGAAACAAAAAATCCCAGTTGTTGCCCAGTCAATAGATAGGACAGATTACATTTGTGATTTCCCTCTCTCCATGGTGTGAGACGAGTAGGATATAGTAGAAGTTAACGCATCTATACCTGCTTGATTTTACCATGATTTTGCAACCTTTTGCTCACTCATATATTGAGTCCGTGTGTCTTCTACATTCCATAGCCTGTTACATAAATGCCTTTCCTTACCACACAACGCGAGAAGATAATATATACCACAACGTACTTATTAACTCAGGGTTGCGTAGCTGTACAGGGTAGATCTGGATTATCGCACATCACTCGTCTTCACTACTTATCGAAATGTTAGACATATATAGCTAATTAGTGATTGTGATTTGCAGATTTTCGGATATACTCCAGAACATTCTCCTCTCTTCCATCCATGTCAGCCTAATGAGAGCGATTGCATTCCATGTGAGTTCAATATGTAAGATTGCATAGAATGTGTGAATAAGTGTACTATGTACTTCTGCTTTTTAACATTGTGACGTACTGGTCTTTGCCAAAACTAGAGCGTTCTATTCTCCTCTGAAGGTAGCTTCCAATGATCGGTTCTTTCTCTTAATCTGAGTGTGTGAGAATGTTTACCTGTGCCTTATTAATTATTGTGCCGTTGAGTCACTGTATTATTGATCTTTGTTTCCTTACTTGTCTTTAATAATTTACCGTTTAGTGGGGACTTGGATGGCGATGAGAAAAATAAACTGACTTACAAAAGTATGGGACGCTAATTGAGGTAGCTATTTATGTAAAAACTCTTAAAGGAGTGCGTGTATGTATTAATTAGAGTGACACCAATGATAGCATCACCACTTATTCCACTAATTACAATTGAAGTGTCTTACTATCAGCGACATAAGTTTATGCTTTACATCACAAAAACATTACGACTGTCGGCAAGAGTTAAAATACTCAACAGAATGATCCCTTGCATATGTGTCAGATATGCTCAATTTTCATCTGTTTACATTCAACAACTTATCTGCAATTAATTGTATATCGTGACACTAGAAGTATCTTTTCTAGAAATACTGCATGACTTCATAATATCAATTGAGACCACCACAAAGATTTTCGCGCAACGAGCTGGCTAGGTTCATATTAGCAATTCGTCTATATGCCACCACGCCTTACTCTAAAGTGTTAGCCCGCTAGCGTATATGCTGTAATGTGACATATATAATAGCATTAATATAAGTCAATGAAGTAAATAGATATATACCCAGTTCCACCACCACCGTGCTAGCGTGATTACATGACAGTAGCATCTGTGCGACATGCGCTCCATGAGATCTTGCAGTCACGAGGCCAAAGCCCACAAACGATTATATATGAAGGTCTCAAAATACATTTAAATATCAGACACCAGTGCCCTCTGATTCTACAGATCAAAACTCCGGGTTGAATGTACTAAAAGAAATGATGAAGTTTTCAAAAAGGAAAGAATAAATTTAATTGTCTATTGAGTAGATTCTATGTAATTGTTCGAGGGATTATTAGTGCGTAAGAAAATAACACGAAACAAATATAATAGCTCTTACTCTATGCCTCACAGATAGCGATAAGAGAAGAAATAAATAGTAAGAGTGCGTGTACCATTTAACTCACTTTTCTGCAAACTCCCAAAGGCACTTGTTACTTTTCAATCCCTCTTTCGATGATACACTCTAGCTTTCTGCGACCAACATTCCATAAGTTGACCACGCACAATTTATTCTGAAGCTCCCAATTAACCCGATTCCAAAAATCAATGTAGTTAGCCGGGACATTACAATAATATATTATAGGGTTTAATAATTATTAGTAGAAGCTTATTTCTATGAAATGTTAGAAAGTAAGTAAGTAAAAAAATTGTCTGTGAGAATTATAAATATTAAGGCTAGTCAATATATGCAATAGAGTTTCAGTAATAATTAGTAATAGAGCTGAATGGTGTTTATTATAGTGAAAACTAGAATTAAAATGGTATAAGGTGAGTGGAGTTATGTTATATATGGGGAAAGTGAGTATATATAAATGAAACTATACTTTATATTTCGTAAAAAATAATTACTATGTGATATATAATATATATGATTGGAAGGCAGATCTAAACTCGAACCTCCCATTCCGGCCCTCCCTTCGCGAGGCAATTATGCGCCGCAGCTCCTGCGTAAGAGAATCGATATGAAACGAGGTTTATTTAGTATGCTCTTAAATATGTGGATGAGAGAGAGTATAATTAAGGGGGTATGATGCCTGAATATTTTTGCGTGCTTCAGAGCGTGACCTCTCGACAGCAGAAAGGGAACACTCAACGATTCCCCCTGTCACTCATAATGCGAGGTGTTTTTTGTTAATTTTTTCTTGTTAGTTTGAGTTGGTTATTGATAAATGGTTTTTTTATTTTAATGCTCTCCTGATTTTTAATGTGTTATTAATATATTGTGTTCAAGTTCTAAGGTTCAAATCAATCTTTCGGTAATGAGTCGTGTAAGATCTAATGAGAGTTTATTGGAGCTACCAACGGAATTATGGGGGTAAATCTGCAGGTATAGTATTTATTTTGAGGATAAGATATATTATTTATACTGGTTTATATTTGAGATATTAATTGATAATCTAAAGTAAACATGAATACTACTAAGTAATATTTATATGAGTATGATTGATATTGAGTGGAATCTTTTGATAGTTGTTGATTAAATTTTTAAATTTAAATAGTGCGATTATTGGAAAGTCAGTATATATTAATTATTTTATAGTTATCTACGAGTACTATAGGTAGATTGGTATAAGGAGAGGAGCATAACCCTAGTACTCATTTAATTATTATAAAGGTAAAGGGTAAATAAATAGGGATAACCCCTATTGTTGAGAGAACAGAATTAATATAGATATAAGAGGACATTAAGTTTTATTAGAGAAGTAATGAGCTGTGTTATTAATTGGGGCTTGAGTAGATATTTCGATAGCGCCTATTTTAAATGAAGTTAGATGTGACTGTTCTAGTGGAAACTCATTTGATAAATTAAATCTCTACCTAATCACATAATATGTTAAATATGATAGAAGAAAAAATTATTCTATGAGAGTCAAATATTCTAGAGTTTTCTCGTGGTGAGCGTTTCGATGCGAGAAACAGATGACTGTGAAAATTAAAAGAGAGTTAGAAGAGGGGTATATATAAGAAGCTCGAAAGAAGAAGACCTGATATAAAATTGGTATCTGCGTAACTCATTTACAAAAAGCATTCAGTAGGAATAGTGTATGTGTAATAAAGGAGGGGTTTTGATAAAATATAAGTCATGTGAGTGGTAATGATAATATGAATTAGATATAATGTGAAGATTAATAGGTTATTTAATGGTGTAAGTGCTAGTTGAGAGACACTGATTTCTATTTAGAGTTAGAGTGAATATGATATGATTAGATAGTATTTGAGCAGCTTGTGATAACAAGTGTGTGTGATATCCTGGAGTGTTTGATTGTATTAGTTGATTTAGGTATTATGTTTTGTGTGTGTGAATTGAGAACGGAACGGAGTTGATGCAGAAATGGTGAGTTGTAGTAGGGAAAAAGTTTGTGGGAATTGCCAGGGGTGTGTGTGTGTATGTGTGTGTTGGGTGTGCGTGGGTTCTGCTAATTAAAATCGTTGTGTGGTGAATGTTAGTGAGTGTGATGAAAAGGACTAGTCTTGTGTGTTTATTTGTGTTGTCTGTCGTGTGAAGTGGTGTGGTGTGTGTGGGTGTTGTAATTCGCTATGGACTGTGTGTTGTGTGTTAGTGTGTGGTTGTGTGGTTACGTGGTTGTTGTTTTGATTGTGGCAAGAAAACACATATTTTTGATAATAACTGTTAGAAGAATGTATGTATACAGGGAGTCTTTAAATGGAAATAATAAGTTAAGTTAATAGATACTAAAGTATTCATTGTGTATTACAGATATTAATAATAATTAGGACCAATATATACTATAAGGTATGAGGCTAGTCGATGCTAACTAGGTATGTAATTATACGATATTATACTTAGTAGAGAGAACATTAAAAAATGAATTTGAAATATATACGGTTAGTTATATTTTATATATAAAGGAATGAGAGTTGTTATATATATTATATGTATTATAAATAAAAAGGTAGATTATGCGTAGAGTTGTGAAGAAGGGCGAAAAAATGAATGACGAAAGGAGTCGGGCATAAAGGCGTGAGTGTGTTTTAAACGTAGCATATCCCATGCTAATTTTTATTTAGCTACTTTTACTTTTATTTGATTTATGTGTATTGTTTTTAGTTTAAAAATATAGCAACCGTGAATGTTCTCACACGTTTGGAATTTGCTGATATAAGGTTGATCGAACCCCTCGAGAATGGTGTATCAGGATTTTTCTACAGGACCACATTTCCTTTGCATGCTTGCTTATGTTCAAACAAGATGATAACCTATGATAAGTGAGCCAGTTTTTATATTGAGAGATGATAAAGCAATTTAGTGTCTAGGTTTGTCAGACGAATTAGAAAAAAACGACAAATCAAAGTAACTGGAATATTGACAGACACTTATTACGTCACGAGTAATTGAGCGGATGCTGACACGTGCATCGTAAAAGAAAGGTAATGTAATATAGAGTAATAACCTTAAATCATTCATGTATACATAGAACACAATTGAATAGTTTGATGCTTGAAGAGCGTTAGTTTTCATGATTATGACAACAAACACGGTTCACAGGAAAGAGAAGAATTGGCAAGACATTTGATGAAAAATAATCATAATTTGGAACAAATCACAATTAGAACTACTCATATAATCAGTGATGTGTCGTTGTCTATTTATGACCATGGAGATAATTGAGATGTGAAAAGAGTAATTGAAAAATATAGTTGTAAGTCACTGAAGCAATATTCATGATTTATCAATTATACTTGTGAATATATTTCGGATAAGCCTGAAGATTTTGTTATAGACGCGAAAATGAAACAGTAATGTACAAGAGAAATTCTTCATAGATAAATGAACATATCATGATGTAGTAATAAAACAGGACTCTCAATGTTATGAACGTGAAATTATACTATTGTTTTTTTGAACCTGCATGTATTAAAAAAGAGTAATTAATATAGATTAATGGATACATCATGTTTAGACAAACACAATTGATATTTTAGACCTGACATATTTTTTGAACTTGCATGTATGAGAAAGAGTAATTAATATAGGTTAATGAATATCATTTTTAGACAAACACAATTGATATTTTGAACTTGAAATTATATTTTTTGAACCTGCATGTATGAGAGAAAAGTGAGAAAGAGTAATTAATATAGATAATGAATATATCGATGTTTAGACAAAAACGCAATTGTATTTGAACTTGACCTGGTTTGTGAGGCGTATACTTATGAGGGGTTGATTTCTCCCAATTTGATGTATGACTAGAGGATAAAAAGACGAATCTGTGTTGAGAATTTTGTTCAAACATGGTTACTAATGTGACATAAAGAAAGTACGTTAAGTAATCTAAATGAATGAATGCTCTCAATGACAACGAAAATATAATATCAAATTATTTGACTCGCTGAAAGTTTAATGATTCAATCAACACAAACTAGTGGTTGAAATTGTTACCACTTTTTTCAAATTCCACTGTCTCAAACAATTTCTTTCCGCTGATTGAATGATACTGTTCAGTTATTTCTACGACGATATTTAACGCCTTAACATCTCAGTGAATCATGAAAAAGAGTAAATATAAAAAATAATATGAAGTGAAAAAATAGGTTGATTACTAAAAAAAAAAAAATAGAGTTGGAAGTAATTTTTCTCGATTCTCTTTGAATAATGTACAAAAATATGAATTAAAGCTGTATCAAAGCAAAACAAAATTAACAAATATTAGACTAAATTCTCCTCAATGGGTTGGCCATACATTGAGAAAGGTGAGTTGAGAGGTAGGTGTAAAAAAAAGTGAGAATTATTTTAAAAACTATTTTCCTTTAAGTCTAGGTTTTAAATTACTAATGTGGTCTTAAATGAGCGCTTGTCGGGTTGCGTCTTCATAAGAGTTTTTCTTTTCGGACTTTTGTCATATTTCTTCATTACTGCTTTTTCTTTTCTTCATAATGTACTATTAGGATATATTTTTATATTAATATAGGACTAGACGACTATTTATTAATTCAGTCACTTAGCTTATAGGCACTATTAGATATAGATGAAAAAAATAAATAATATATTAAGAGTATAGTATTATTATATTAGTATTATAATAAAAATAAAAATATATAGAATATTATATATATAATAATATTAATATTAATTTATATATTATATATAAGTATAATTATATAATATAAGATTATTAAAATTTCTTAATAATCATAAAAGTTAAGTTACTCCTCAGAAATTAACCTGAGCATTAAATCAATATAAATAATAATATTTAAAATACAGCTTAGATAATTTTGAATGTTAAGTAAGATAAACATACTATGAATATATTAATATATATAATAATATAATGTAATAATATAAAGTAAACTTTGGAATTTATTTTATAATCTTAGGTCAGTTAATTACTAAACATCTGCTTGACAATAAGAGAAGAAAAAATAAGCTCATAGATTGTGATAGTAGTACCATATAGAGGCACCAGGAGTAATCTCTTCTAAGTAATATAGAGAAGAACACATTAAATTTTTAAAAATTTTAACTATTTGCCGTAATCGTCACATTCACGACTTAATAATAATTTGCGCGATCGCCACTGTGTAAGAGAAACATATTTGTGTGTGAGCTATTTTAAATGAATCTTGTAATGCTGTGCATTGATGCTCTTTTTTTTGCTAAGTGATAATGAAAATAATATAAGAGTAATAACACACCCACTCCATCTAATTGAAATTAGAGAGCATCTCCTCTGAAGTTGAAAATATTATGGGAGAATCTGGTTGTGAGCCTTGTAAAACGTTGACAATTATATGGAAAAAGATTGATAGGCATGATATACTGAAAACAAAAACAACACAATGCATAATGAAACTTGAAAATTTTGACAAGGCGCTTTTTACTCTCTGTTTTGTTTTTTAAATAATAAACTTATATAGAAAAGAAAACATATACAAGAAAAAGGGAAATACTACGCACGGTTTGAGTATTTCATATACTTAATCTCACCCACAACACCCTATTATTTATATTTATATAATTAAGTAATATATACTATATTAATAACTATATATTTTTTAATGCATACCATTTTGCCTTTTTTATTAGCATATATAGTCATCATCGTATTATCTAAATATATAAATATATATATATTATATATATTATATATATAATATATATATATATATTATATTAATATAGTATTTAAATAATTATATATTTAATAATTAATTAATAATAGCTAAATTTTCATCGATGGGTTGTTGTACTATAGAGTATAGTATAGAGTATATATAGATAATTATTATTATATAGTTTTTTTAAATAGGATATGAAAAATAATATAGTATAAAAAGCAATACTAACTATTATGAGGTATAGATTATAGAGCCCATGTTTATACCACAATAGATCACATCTCCTTTTAATATACTATAAAATATTTAATTAATAATAGACAAAAATAAATATCACAGTATTAATGACCTTGGCCGATACAGAGGTGAGCAATAGGATTAATAATGATAGTGGGGAAAGAATTACTAAAAACCTTTTAATTATTTATTATCATAATTATGATTTCCCTATTGAAAAATTCTTCAATTCAATTGGTGAAGTTAACTAGAAAAAGTATTAATTATACCACAAATCATATTTTAATTTAATATATTAAAAAATATAGAATTTACTAAATTCTACGATTGAATATTATATAAAATGTTATCTTGTAAAATTTTTAACACTCACTCACTCAACAAATATAACATGAATTACGAAATTATATCTGCTCACACTTTATTATCCTACATACTTTTAAAACTACAATATTTTATAACACCACAGTGATTCTCATTAGTATAATTATAATTATATATTAATTAAATATATTAAAATCACTTTACTAACCTTCAATATACATTTTATAATTCTATAAAAAACTAGATTTAACGTATGTGAATAATTCCACTATTTAGTAATGAGTAACGTCGTTATCTCACATTATATTATATAGTTTGCAGAATAGCAATCTTATATATAATAACACAAAATATAAATAAATTAATTAATAGTATTTATATATAATTTTTTATCAAATATTATTGTATTGTGATTTCTAGTAGGTATATAAATATTAAAATTAAATAATAAATTAATAATTAAACATAACTACCAGGAGGTACAAATAAAAACATAAATATAAAGTGTATTGTATATATATTCAAAGGGTATAAACATAAATGAAAAAGCATATAAATATACTTACCTCAGATTGTTATATAGGTATAATTATTATTTACTTAATAGCAATAATAATAATAATAATTATCGCAGCGATCACTGAATAAATGGAAGGGCGATAGGGGTGGGCTGGGGTTCAGAAGAGCCTTAGAGATCAACAAAAATCGCTCACTTCACAACACGGGTACGCTACAAAGATCAGTATATGGTCAGCTTTGAACGGAACCGATAATAATCATAACTATTATTACCATAATGAAATATTTTATTTATAATCATTTTTTATATGATAATATTATATAATTGTATATAATCGTGTTTCTAGGAAAATATGTAGTATATTAGTTTTGTGAAACTTATGCTATTTTAT